>JAWMAG010000005.1:14782500-15050000 GCA_037013455.1 Ceratitis rosa | reverse complement strand
TATCCGACTGAAAATTCGAATAAAAAAAGTATAAAAGAAAAAATTTAATAGAAAATACTGATAACTTCAGACATACGTGTAGATAAGTGTGATGTAAAGAAAGTGAATGATTTTTTGAAGAATACTGCAATGAATGGGAGCGAAATATCAAATTTATTAGTGATTTCAAATGTAAATAATAACAAAATAAATAGAAAAGTACACAGAATCCAAAATGCAATAAAATATATGAATGTAAAACTTCTAGTCATTCATAATTTAGTTATGAGAATACAGACGTATAGAAGGTGCCAATTTTTGATAATTACCGATATGATATAAGCGTCGAAAAAAGACCTTGAAACTTCTGTTAACACAACTTTTATGTAAGGAATTCAAATTCAAAGAAATATAAATTTGAAACGATATAAATTAGTAAACATTTCATTTAAAAACATTTTCACCTTGATTTAGTATTTGTGCAAAACACTGCAATATAAGAAAGTTTATTTTGTAATAAATGTCTACTAATGTTCCATACCGAATGCAGTCTACGCAGTAGGGAATGATGAGTGTATTTTTGAAATGAAAATAAAAGGCTTCTTTTAAAAGAGTTGCCTTTGACGGAGAATTTCAAATAATCCAAAAAAAGTATATTAATAAAATTGGCGCATTCTAATTTCTGGCTGGCGTTTCAATGTTTTTCAAACAAGTGAAACCACTTGATTCTTCTAACTCATTCATCGTTGGATATGCGCAAATCTTTTACCCGAAAAGTAAATACTGAGTCCAAAGTAGCACCTGTTGGCAAAAGTGATTCTGCGTTAGATTCCGAGATTGACGATGTCGTTGGTGTTGATGGTGGTACCAAGAACTATGTTTGTCAACAGTGACATGGAAGCTAAGCCGCGAATGACTTACTGTTTGCTTGACGATAATAGATATTTCTTCTTCGTCTCATAAAATAGGTTCATACCCTACTGCTGGTATTGTCCGGCCCTAGTTTATACAGTCGTATAAGTTTTGCAAATACCAAAATCAGACACAGCGGCATAGATGCGGCCCCTTTTAAATAAATTTTTTGTAGTATTGGATGTTGGTCTGGTCAGCGCTCGATCCGACGACCCTTTGTATGCTAGTGTGCACTATAATTGCTAAAAAAATAAAATGCCAGTCTATTTTTCCTATCGAAGAAAAGTTAGAGTACAATTGAGTCCCTTAGCTTTCCTGAATTTCGTCGGTGTCTTGAACAAAAAAAAATATTTTTTGGTTCATATTGTATAATATACGTATATATTTGTATGTAAAACACAGTTTGCCTTAGCAAATCGAATAATTTTATGAAATAATTACATTTATATACTGACTACTTATGTCCTGCCCATTGAGACAGTTCTCTCCGATGAGTGAAAAATAATATTTGAAAATAAGAAAATAGTATTATAAACCACGCATTGGTTAAATAAAATAAAATACAGAAAAAACAAAGGTACAAAAGCAAACCGATAAGCAGAGCTCACCCCCAACCTCTCAGATGGCCGGCTATTGCTCGCTACCGCTAGCACCGGTCACCGCTACAGCTGCCATTGCAGCAGCAGCAACAGTTGCGGCCGCCGCGCCGCCACCCGCTGCCGGACCGACGATGTATCATCACCAGTCGATGACGGCTATGTCGAATAACGGTATTATTTATCAATCGGCGGTACACGCCTCCATACACAGTTTGAATACAGTACAAAATCAACGTTCTACAACAACACATCATCACATTTTAGCAACGGCGACAGCAACAGCAGCAGCTGTGGCAACAACACGTCAATATGGTGGTGGTGCAGCAGCAGCAGCAACAACAGCAGTACAAGTAGCGGCCACATCATCGCCACCACCGCCGCCACCACTGCCACCCGCACCGCCATCGTCGGCATCGGTAAGCAGCAGTGTTGGCGCTCAGTCGGTGTTGACAGCGGGCGCTGTCGCTGCAAGCCATCATGCGTTGGCCTTGGCCTTGCCATCACAACATCATGTCCAACAAGCCCACCACCTACAACAGCAGCAACAACAACAACAGCACCACCACCCGTTGCAGCATTCCCTTGCCCACCATCAACACCACCACCAACAACAACTGCAGCAGCAGCAGCAACAATCACATCATCAGCTGCAACATCACCACCACCACCTGCAACAACATGCGTTTACTGCTCAACAGCAGCAACAACATCACCACCACCACCATCACCATCATCATCATCAACAATTGGCGCTGCATCAGAATCACTTGTATTTTGGCGGAGCGGCTGTCGGCGGGCATCCGGGACATCCCCATCACCATCATCACCATCGGCAGATCTTCAGTCAGATGCAGGCGGCCATAATGCCATTGAATATTAGTAAGTATGCTTGATCAGTTAGTAAACGGATGAATTCGGCACCGTTGGTATTGAAAATAGCATAAGCACTAAAAATAGAAAAAACAATTGTCAAAAATCTAGGAATACTGTTAAGGTATGAATGATATAGAAACGATAGCCGTATCTTAATTCTGACATGTAATATGTGCATCTATGAGACCGCTTTTGGTTTGAAAGATATGAAAAAATTAATTTGGAAGAAAAAGAGACTGCAATATAGTGCCTCGTTCAGTTTTTAACATAAAAAGAATTTTGAAATTCGACTGATGCTTTTTATGATTTTGATTCTCTTAATGAAACTCGTGCTTGTTTCTAGTATGTTAACCAAACCCACTACAATATATTCTGACATCTATTTAGTCTTTTCAAAGCGATCACACCACCTTAAAGGTGGTAATAAAATTCAGAAAAATCTTAAGCAAACTCTCGGCTGTAGAGAAACGTTCGTAATTTGGGTACCTGGTCATAGGGACATACTCGTACAAGGGAACTGCATAACCGACAAACTGGCCAAAAAGAGTATAGTCATATCCATGGTAAACTCTGCACATGACGTGGGCATACTCTTTTCCTTAGAAAAGTATCTGCTAAAGCTAGCCTTCATCTGCAGATGACAGAGCAAAACCACGTGCAATGTGACAAGACAAATCTGGCCATTAGACGAGGTAAACAGAGCTAAGTCTCTACTCCTTCTAAACCTTATGGAGGAGCATAACAACCGGCGTAATAACCGGACACTGTCTTATTGGCGACTCATGGTAGAAGGATGGGTTGCTTTTGAAGTAGAAAAATCAGTTGTCATTAAACAAATCAAGTGGTTTGAGCATTCGAAAGTAAAAAGCAATCTCCGAATCAAGCAACCTGTTAAACTAACTAACTAGTAAATTGATTATGCAAAATCGTATTGAAAAAATTAAATAAACACAATTTATGCTATTCCAAAACCAATTCCTGAAAGCTTTGAATAGTGTGAATTTGCTATTTTCTAAAAGTTAAATCTAATGAGTAGTAGTATACCTAGAAAAATAAAGTACGTCTTTAAATTTTCGAAAATTTAAAAATTTGGGATTCTGAATTTTCTTGTTCAAAACCAGTCATAATTAATTTTTTATTGTACAATATTTTTCGAAGCAATTATATTAAGTTAAGTAAAGAGATATGGATAACTTTTGAGAAGTTGTTAGTTCGAAGAAGCGAAATATTGATGCAACTCTTTCTTTACCAGATTGCCAGGAATGGAAATATTCACCATAAAAAAGGTTTTTAAGGTAGCAAGCCAATTGGTAAACTGTGGCTATAGGATGAATGTAGCATTAGTTCCTAAATTGAGCTCTGCTAATTTTTGACTAGTTATCAAAGAGGTATAAAATTTGGTGTTTCTATCATCAAACTTGACATTTGCGGTTATAGTGTTTTTTTTTGATATTTTTTTCGCACAGTTTCGACAGTTGAACATAGCTCACATCTAAATAATTAAGCGGAAGTGAAGCAGCTAATTTTCCTTTGCCATATTTTAGCTTTGGAAATCGTAAATAATCCATTTTTTTATTCCATCTGGAGAGAGGATCGTTTTGGTTACGATTGAACAAAAAGACAAATATTTATATTAATATTTTTAATTGGCCGAAATTGGTTTTTACATTTGGGTAACAGTATTAGCCGAGCTGTCAGTAGTACGTACTGCCATATGCTGGGTCGAGCGTATTTCTGACATAAAATTAAAGCTCCTCATAAAAATCTATCAACCTTTCAGACGTGGTAAGAATAAATTGTAGACTCGTCTATTTGTTGAAAAAACTTCAGGAAGCACACTACAAATTACAGGATGATTTTAGAAGGAAATCGCTTCAGTGGTTATAAAGTACCAAAATTGTATTTTAAAATTGTTATGAAAAATTAGCGATAATGGCGCATATATGGCGCACACTACATAATGGTCAAAAGGTTGATAATTAGACTATAGACACATTTAAATAAAAATATCAAATAAAATTGATAGGTGCTCCCGCCAATTCAACTAAGTCTCTACATGTACAACGCTTTATTTTGAGTGACTTTTTGATGTAGCCACGTCTAGACTAAGCTGATTCTAGACACCGGAAGGCTTGTTGCAATGCAAACACTCATTAAAATTGGAATGTCTCGGAAGTCATCGTACTATTGTATATTTTAGGGGTAATGCACTTCTAGAAGACCACCTCATGTTGGAAATTCAATACGGTATAAACTAGAATATTTTGGTAAAAAAATATACGAATTATTTCATATAATATAGATGCAGTTGCAAGGCTCATTTTGAACGATAAATAAGAATAAAATATCGTCTAAACCATATTATAAAAAAATTTAATATTTTTTTTAAGTCTTATTCCTTTATACAATACCTGAGGTATATATCCAAGAAGACCGACAGGTTTAGTAAATTCTGAAAAATCGTCGGTGCTGTCGGCATAAACATACCATTTTGGGAAAAATGCATTGATTTTTTTAAAAATAGTTTGCACCTAAAGAAATATGTTTTTCAAATTTAGATGTAAATAAATATTTACAGAGAATATACTTAAATATACATACCGAGATTGCAATGCAATTCTTTTTGGACTTTATTTTAATTTTAAATACGATAGCAGTTATTCCCTTACGTTAGGTAGGGTTACACTGATCCACCTTACATAGTTCCAGTGGTCGTTTGTAGTGGCAGTCCAAAGTAGTCTCCGTACAGAACGTCAATTTTTGCGAAGTTCAAGAGAACCAGTTTTGAAGTCCCTTCTAGTGCTTCGAATTGCGATCTTCCGAGAGATCTTCAACGAGATCTAGCTAAAGCCGGACAGAAACAGCGAAAGTGTACTAGGATTCTAATAGGTCGTAGCCCTTGATTAGACCAATAACGTGTTAGGAAGATATGAGTTTCCGGCTGTCTACTGCTTCCCTGTTTTACAGACATTTTATGACGTCATAAAAAGTGAGATTATTGCCTAATTATTGTTCTTGGCGATTATGTGTTATTTTCTTTAATTATCACATAATGTGCTGTTTCATGAAAATACTTTGATAGTGGTTAATTTAACTTTTCCCATTTGTTGTTATAAATAAAATTTCACATTGTACCAGCTGTGTACACGCTGGTTTTTAATTTATAGTAATGAAAAAATACTGCATTTTATTTGAACAGTAAACAATATTTTAATATATTTTAAAAATTAACACAAATCATGACTCCCAAGTAAAATATAAGTCAATTTTCATACGCTTAACTTTGTGTGTCAGCCAAGTGCTGAAGAATGAGTAATTTCCATCAAGTATAAGTTTCATTGGACGCAACAAAGTGTCATTGACACGAAAGTTCTTTAGATACATATAAGGCTGAAATGCAAGGAAGGAACTTTCAATAAAACAAAACCAGAAATGCTCGCAACAAACTTACCTCTGAAAAGGGACATCCGTGGTTTAGGCTGGTGTAAGGTTTGAGAAATTGGAAAAGGTATTGCACCAATGGATTGCGATGCGATTTAAGAAATTTGCACACATCATATTCGGTGTTTAGGAAAAAATTTTTGTACTCACCACTCGCATATCTCATAAGCACAACCTGAACCTATTTGAGGTGTGTGGAGATAGAGGTTATAATTACTAGGATTAGTCGAACATAGAATAGGTATCACAAAACCCACCGATATGTTATCCAGTGGCGGTCGGAGTACTTTTAAACGCATATGTGCCTCATTATTCTCGTTCACACCGCAATCTTCAAATTCCAGCAGTTCTTTATCGAGCACTGCGCAGTCCATTCTAGTGAAAGTGTATTTGATGGCTCGAATATGCGATGGAAATGCGTAAATTAAAAGAATAAACAAACTTGTGCCCTTGATACTTGCAGAATTCATGACTTTTCCAATTTAAAGTTTAAAGCAGAGTGAAACAAGAATATTTTAAAAAATTTTGTTATTGAATTACTATGGAATGATTTAATGAGATTTTAACGAGTGCGTAATATGATTAATGTCTATTATTGTATTTATGCGATTTTCGAAACTTCAATATCTAATGTCTTTATAATTATATGAATTGGTTAGGTTATTTTTAAGTGGATACACTAATTGAGTTTTAAAAATATTCTACTCATAAAAAAATTATTTTTATGTGGATATTTTTAATAAGCTTACATGACTTGAGTCAGACATTTCTTACTTGAATTCAATTCACTTTCCGTTGTACCTATATAGTACATGGCTTCCCATCTGAGCACCGGTACCAAATAAACTTCGAGACACCAAAGCCACCTCCATATACATACATACATACATACATGGATATGTTATTACATTTGTATCTATTTACAAGCTCAACATTACTTTTCTGTACGCCCATATGTGTGTGTGTGTGGGTCTTTTATTTACTTCTGGTTCATTAAGCCCACCTCGGTGAGCAACATTGTTTTTGTTGCTTCATTGTCCCTCTTGACTATTTTGATGTCACACTTGTTCTGCTTACATTCTGACTTATATTCACGTCCATGCCTATGTGTGAATGTAAAAAGACAAAACATATTTGACTTTTGTTTATTGTTTTCATATTATTATAATTCATATTTATATTCAATGGGCATGTATGTGGCTGTGATTGTTGATTTTTAGTGTTTATTATTTGGCTTGCTTTGTTCTATTCCATTGTGGATTCTTTCAGTTGCACAATTGTTCAAACTCGGCATAGTGTGTGTGTAAATTTAGATAATATTTGTTGCAAAGTAACAAGTGAAAGATTTTTTAATTACTTAAATTAATTTATTATATTTTATATATGCACGCTAACACATGTTCTAGCATTAAAAAAATGTAAAATCATTTCCAAAGCGATTTAATTTGGTGTATACAGCATCAAGTTCATTCAATTCATAACTTCTTAACGTTTAATTCAAATTGAATGGTGTTATGCTTGATTAAAAGACAAAAGTTCACCAATTTAACGCATCATTATGTGGTAACGAAAAGACAGACGAACTTGCTTCCCAGTGCCTGTAACCTTTCAAATCTGCCTTCAAATTTTGTCTAAAGCAGTGAACCCTAGAAAAAGAATTAAGGACCTGTGGCATTGACGTAGAGCATACAAAATTACTTTTACTAGCACTAAGCTAACGACAGCTTAGCATCCTATCAAATGTATTTATGGAGCATCTGCCCTTGAGAAAGCATCCCCAAATACTAGGTAAACTTACACCCTGGTGCACTCCCTTTGCGAGTGCTCAACCTACAGCCTAGAATAATTTCTTTGACAATGCCCCAAGCTTCAGCCTATCGGAAATGTGCAAGAATGGATAGAAGAAAGTAGGAAGATTTATTAAATTGAACGAATTGTTCGATAAATCATAGTAGATTAGACTACTCACCGGTTTAAGAGCGACCACCCGGGTTTACAAACCTCTCTTTGCACATAACCAACTAACCAACGTTTTTCATTGAATAGCTGAAAAACTGGAGAGATCTGCTCTGCTAATATACAGGGTGACGGGTCATTATGAATTAAGAAAACAACAAGTTTTTATCGAATGTGTTCTTTATATTTTTAGGAGCTGGTTTTACTCTTTTATATGAATAAAATATTTGAACTGAAAACTTACACTGTAGGCAATGAAGTGAAGAGGGTTATAAGCTTCAGAATTAACTTTTTAAATTTTCCTTCATTTATATTGAGTTATGTTGTCTTTTGTTCATAGAAAATTTGCAGCAAAATATACATGAGGTTAGCAGTAATGACATTTTTTATATTTTTAGAGGGTTGTCTTAAAAAAAAAAAACATTTTTCATTATTGCCATCGGTTCAAAAATATAAATATTTATATATTGAAAGTAAAATCAAATAATACAATGGGAGTATCCAATGATTCAATGTCGTTTTATGGACTTTTAAATCGATTCAAAATCGAATCAATTCCAATGATTTAAAAAAAAATTACTTAAATGTTAAGGCCACTGTAGATTCTTAAAAAAAATTTCTTTTTTATTGGCTAGAAGTATTTTTTGAACCTTCTAGAATGAGGAACAAAAGGTCTTATACGTGTCCGACATTGATTTCATTGAAGTTAAGAGCCCTTTTACCGAGCACGTTGGGCCGCTCCGGTATATATTTTGTATATCTCAAAACTTTAAGATAACTCAAAGAATTTTTAATATTTTCCATTGGCTTTTTTCTTACGCCTTTTTAATATTATTTCAAAGAGAATGACGTACTGGATTTTCGATAACCCAATTTAAACAGTCACAAAAATCAATATTTTCTAAAATCCATACGTCATTCTCTAGCTATTTTCATGTAGATAAACAAACAAATTACCATTTGTTGCACCCTGTGTGCTGCAAGCCGCGGAGCACCTAGAAGAAAAATCACTTCCGCCATTTTAAAATAATTTTTTCTTATGAATTAAATTTTTTTCTATTTAAATATGAAACTAATATTCTATCCAAACATTATAATTGTATTGCCTTTCTTTCCACATAAAAAAATTCTTTAAAAAAAGGTGTGTTTTTGGCGTTTACAGTGGCCTTATCCCTTAAAATAAACATGTTCATAAAGTTCTTTCTACAGAATGCAGCAAAGTTTACGCAGTACAACATCTGCTGGATCTGCCAATAATAATAAAAATACATAAAGTGCAATAACAGCTGAACTATATTTGCATATCGAAACTTGCTAAACATTGTCTAAATAAAATAGTGGAAAAGCATCTTCTCAAGATTTTGAATTATTCATTCATTAATTATTCTGTTCATTTTGAGCTTAAGTAAAAGTAATAAATTTTAATATATTTAATGGGTGTTTTATTTAGATATGTCAAGTATTTAGCTTTATTACAAAGATAAGGGCCATAGTATTTTAAAATTAATTTTTTTTTTTTTGCTTTATGGCATGTAGCACCGCCTCATGGCAACCAAGGGTCGTACATCTCAGGCACGAAAAAAACATTAATTATAGCTCTATAGCGTTCTCATTTGACTGTAACATTATGGTCGGTTTCAGTTAGGAAGAAATATGGGCCAGTGACTTTTTTTTGGGATGAAAAGGCGTCTAAACAATGGTTTGCATATTATCGTCACTACCCATGCGACAAATTTGTTTATTAACCCAAAGTGGGTTTTATCGCCTAATCAAATTTTCTTGTGAAAATCTGGATAGGTGGCTAACTCATTTTTAGCCCACTCACCGAGCGTTCGACGAGCTTGATAGTCGTTCGGCTTCAATTCTTGCACGTGTGGGAGTTTGTAAGCCTGCAAACCAAGATCCCTCTGCAAAATCGTCCATAATGTGGATAGGAATAGCTGAAATAGTTGCGCGCAATGGGGTTAGATTCATGATTGCTCGAACTTCCGACTCTGCTGGGCGATAAAAAAATGGGGATCCGGCCACACTCAACTGTGTATTTTTTTCATCAATTTAGGTATTATAATTTTTAGTTAGGGGAAAAAATGTTGAACAGTCCTAATTGAGCTTCAAATAGATCGGTATCGGGTCCACTTCCTGAAAATAAAAAGAATTTTAAATAAATCGAATCAGATATGCGAATTTCTTTCGAATAGTTCAATTTCGGGTTCAATCTGCATCATTTTAATGATTCGAAAATTTAAAAGGAGTTCAATGACAAAGCTAATAAAAACAAAAACAAACAGTATATACTTTTACAATTTTATTTAAAAAAATATTACTTTCGAATTAAACATTAGCATACGAGTATACATATGTATAAAGTTGAATATTCGCACCTGAAAATATGTGCAAATACACTAAAGTGTATTTTGGTGTTGGAATTTGAATTTAAAATTGACTGAACTGAGAAAAATGTCGCCCCTTATGCACTTAAAAGGTAAAGGAATGTCATTTATGTATTTGTATTTATCGTACAAATGTATTACGCGTAACATACATACATGCATATGTTTGTACATGCGAGTATGTGTTGTTGTCAACGTTTGTATATTTGTGTGTGATTCTTTAGTTAGCTGGGATTTTTCCAAAGCTTCAAACACAACACAATAACCATTCAACAAACAGAGTTCCCAAAAGTCATCATACATTACATACATACATACATACACACATACAAATGTATGTACAGACTAGTTACACGCCCAATAACATGAGTGTTAAAGCGTTTCTAAACGCATTTATGAGCCTCATTACAATCGCTTTTTATTGCATTAAAACATTTCAAGTGTTTTCGTGTAGCACACATATGTATGTATATACATACACACATGCTACCTACAGCTGCTATTGTTATTGTTGTTGCGCTGACACTTCAAACAACACAATAAAAGTGCTTGTATCCGAGAGGGGTTACGGCACGGCATGGTTAAAGGACAAACGCGTTTTGCTCGCTGAAAAGTGCATGTTCTAGTGCACACTTGTGTGGGTAATCCTTGGAGTATGTGTGTGTGTGTGTATGTGTAATGTGGTGGGCCCATATTGTTGTTGTTGTTGTTGTTGGCTGTGGGCACACATAGGCTGTTGTTATAGCCCAGTTGAGGCTCCTCTTGTACAGAATGTTTTGAAATGCGTTTGGAAAAACGCAACAAGAGGTTTGTGTTTCTTCTTCGCCTGCGCATTGTTGTTGTGCCGTTAGATACTTGCAATTGTTGCAATGACAACACTTTTGTTTTATTTCACATTACAGTTATGTCAGGAGAACACGACTACTGCCAAGGGCCACAGTTTATATTTTTTAGTGCCCAACTACATACATATAAACAAGCATATTTGCATAGCAGCGCACACACACTAACGCCACACACACACATATGTATGTATGAGGCGTTGGGATTTTGTTTATTAAGGCTCTTTGGCTTGACTTGGCTTGGCTCGACTCGTTGGTGCGATTTTGCTTGTCTGTCGGCCACATTCATTTTATTATCCTTATGTAATAATATTTTGTCTCCGCCATAGACTATATATCCTTTCACACACTCACACTAACACTCAAACACACGCACACTGTTTCATTTGCGTTTCTGCATGTACGCGCGTTTGTGTGTGTGTGTGCGTGCGTATTGTTTTTACAATAATATTTTATTGTTTTTCGTTAGCTTTTCAAAACAAAAACCAACCAAGTCAACTCAACCAACAATGGCCAACAAACGATTTTTCACCTGCTTTTTGTATTCACGCGGATTTCGGTCGTACCTTGAGGCATTCGGGCCGTTTATTGTGTTTATTGTGGTAAACAGTTTGCATTGTTTTACAGTATTTATACGTACGTGTGAGTTTGAGTATGTTTTTTTTTTATAATTATTTATGTGTGTCTGTGTGTCGTCGGTCAAAGCGGTCGTAACTATTCATCGTATGTTCGTTATTGTCCTCAGACGCGTTTTTGTATGAATTCTGCGTACACGCTTGGCCATTATAAACTATGCAAGAGAGTGCTTGAGGGACTACTCATTTTTATGTATTTCGAAATGCTTACCATATTTAGATTTAGATTTAATTTCTGAGAGACACTCAACATTTTTCTTTAAGGTCCTAAAGATTTTGACTTGGATTTTTTTCATTTATTTGAATTTTAGTTAATTCAAACTATAAACTTTCCAATATTTTAAGTCAACCAACTGATCTTGAACACAATTGTGAGAGCGGCGGAAATAAATCTGTGACTCAAGCGCTTGTATTTATAAATATATATAGATATATTAGGTCAAGTAAAAAGGTCGTTCGGTTTTTTCATTGATTTTTGAAAATATAATAACTTTGTGCACATTTATCCGATTTAAGTCAAATATGCGCCGTTTTGTTCGTAAATTGGCAAAAAACTCGGAGAGCCAATTTTTACAGGCCTCTCTTGAGGCCAACTTCTCACCATTAAGCGGGTTCGCCATGGACAGGAAAAGATAGTAATCACTTGGTGCGAAGTTCGGACTATAAGGTGGGTGCATTAGGACCTCCCATCCGAGCTTCTGGAGCTTCTGGCGCGTCACCAAAGACGTGTGTGGCCTAACGTTGTCCTGATGGGACACAATTCGGCCTCTGTTGATCAAAGATGGCCTCTTTTGGATGAGTACTGCCTTCAAGCGGTCCAATTGTTGGCAGTAGAGGGCCGAATTGAGCGTTTGGCCATAGGGGAGCAGCTCGTAGTAGATGATTCCTTGCCAATCCCACCAAACACACAGCATAACCTTCCTGGCCGTCAATCCTGGCTTGGCCACCGTTTCCGCCGGCTCACCGCCTTTCGACCACGACCGATTACGCTTGACGTTGTCGTAAGTGATCCACTTTTCATCGCCAGTCACCAAACGCTTCAGAAATGGGTCGATTTTGTTGCGATTCAGCAGCGATTCGCAGATGGAAATTCGCTCCTTCATGTTTTTTGCATTAGTTCGTGTGGCACCCAAACATCGAGCTTCTTTTTGAATCCAAGGTTATGCAAATGGTTCCAAACCGTTTTCTGGCTTATCTTTAGTTCCTCAGCAATTAAATAAGTGCTCACGTGATGGTCTGTTTCCACTATTTTCATGATTTTATCGCAATTTTCGACGACACTAAAACTAAATAAATTTTTTCGGCCGCTGGCTGCTTTTTCGCCTAGATCGAAGAAAAATTGTAAAATATAACGAATTTTCTCTTTGCTGGTGTCCATCTTTGACGAGCGCTCACAACGTACTGAGTCAATTAATCGAACAACTGTCGAAGACAAACTTTTAGCGCGAATAAACACGTTTTCAGGGCCGTATAGTATGACATGATGCGACACGTAACACTAATACTATGGACAATAACGCCATCTCTTAGCTAAAAACCGAACGAACTTTTTTTAACCTAATATATAATTGATGCTGGAATGATTTTCAGTCCAGCTTTTTTTCAACAAATGGAAGAACCTACAGTCTATTCTAAGCTGTTTCTGAACGGCCGATATTATTTCATGTCATAAATACACTTGGAGGGCTTGACATGCTCATCATGAATCAATGAAGCATCTGTTAATGGCTAGAAAACCGAAAATGTGTGTGATCTGTAAAATTTCCACATGGGTTTTCAAATCGTTAGACACTACATGCGAGTACAATTGAGCTTAGACAATGCACAATCCGAAGATTTTTCAAAAAAAAAAATCGTTGTCTTGGAAGCAAGAAGAAGTCTCGGGATTCACTTTGAGCCAAAAGAACCTTAATTTGGTCTCGTAACAGCAAACAAATATTCATTATTTCTTCTTAGGCTCTCTAAGATAGTCAGCTTTGTTGTTCGAAGCGATGTCATTATGAAATTCTTAAAAGTTATGCACCGATTTAACGAAGTTGTAGAGAGCGAAATAACAAGGAAATGAAGAATCCATCTTAAAAAGCTAATAATCCATTTCGATTCTTTATTTGATTCTATATTTCTGGTGAATAAAAACAGTAACAAGTATCTAGCCTCTGAATTTATTATCAAATTGAGATGTCTCTTCAATAACATCAAAAGACAGCTTTCTTATATATCGAACAGGCAGTTTCCTCCTGATTTGCGTCTAAATATCCCTTCGCACTTACAGAAGGTTTGAAAAATGAATTAAATGAAGAAATTACTTAAGTAAGTTACCTCTTCGTTGATATTCCCGTCCATTTTGGTTTTAATTTTTATATTAAATTTTTTCGTTTTCAATTCATCATAACTCAGCGCCTTCAAATCACCAACAGCTTCCACACGTTGTTAATTAAATATTAATGTTGCAATTTTTCATCTGCGAAAATCCAACTCCTCACACACGCGCAATATATTTGCCGAAATGGCATTTTGATATCCTTCAAGGTGATTTGCTGTAGCGGTAAAGTCTTATATTTCTTAAAAATGTACCTTCATACATTTTTTTCAAACCACTTCTCCTCAGTTAAACATTATAAAATGAAAACTTTTGTCAGTACTTTACGGCACAGTTGGCGAAGAATTCTTCACTAATAAGTCGCCACTTCAAAAATTACCTTGACACAGACAGACAGACATGTGCCACTCAGCAGTTGATTTACTTTTGAATTGCCCGTCTCTGCTTCGTTTCGTTTTTGCTTTCGAGTGAAAACTTTCATATAAGTCACCAATTTGTATATTCACGAGCTCATTGTGGTTAAATCGGCTAGCAAATGTCCTTTGCCTTAACATATACCTATACATACAGTACAGTCGGAAAGTATTAGAACAAGATAATAAAAGTTGTTTTTGTCAGTTTATCGTATAATTTTTCAAAATATATTAACATATTTGCAGTAGTTTTGTACATTTAAGGTAGCTTTATGGTTTGAAAACATTTTCAAAGTATTTAACCGAAACTTAAATTAAAATTTATCAGCAAACAGTGACTATGTTACTTTAAGCGATTTTCTTGAAAATGGCCACCTTTCGCTTTAATGACTGCAGCGCACAACTTCGGCATTCTTTCGATGAGTTTTTGTAGTGTTTGATGTGAAATATTATTCCACGCTTCGTTCAAACAATCCCAGAGATCAGGAAGGCTTGTTGGCTTTAGATCTCTCACACGTCGGTCCAATTCTTCCCACAATAGCTCGATAGGATTTAAGTCGGGGGATTGTGGTGGCCATTCCATTACATCAAGGTCACCTGCGACTTTTTTTCGTTCCAAATAAGAAGCACAAAGTTTTGATGTATGTTTCGGATCGTTATCTTGTTGGAAAATGAATCCACGACCAATTAAATTGATGCCAGATGGTATTGCGTGGCGTTGAAGTATACTGTGATACTGTTCTTTTTTCATTATTCCTTCAACTTTTTTTAGTTGACCAACGCCAGCGTGGCTAAAACAGCCCCAAACCATCACTGAGCCACCACCATGTTTTACAGTTGGCAAAATACACTCTGGTTTGTATCTTTCATTGACTTTTCTGCGAACGTATTGACGCCGATGGCTACCGAAAAGTTCGAATTTTGATTCGTCTGACCATAAAACTGATTTCCACTGATCAATCGTCCAGTCAACATGTTCTTGAGCAAACTTCAGTCTTTTTTGTTTATTTACTGGTCGTAGAAGTGGCTTTCTGACAGCAACCCGTCCAATCATACCTCTTTCTTTCAACCGACCTTTGACTGTCGTCAGCGATATTGGTGAATCCAAGTCTTCATTGATTTCAGCACGAATTTCTGATGCAGATTTTTGTCGATTGGCCTTACTTATTGCGTATATTTTGTTGTCGATTCTTTGATTTGTCTTTCTCGGTCGACCAGATCGTTTTCTGTTCATATTTTGTCCAGTTTCTCGATATCTTTTCAACGCCGTATGAATGGAACACAGAGAAATTTTCAATATTTTGGCTATGTCTCGATAGCTTTTTCCGGTTTTCTGTAAAATAATGATTTGGGCTCGGATGTCGATAGATAGTTCCTTTTTCTTGGCCATTTTCAATCTGTAAAAATACAATTCTGAGGCTATTTCAACAAATAACCTGGCAGAATTCTGCATAGACGCAACGACTATCAAATTAACACACTTACCGTTTTTTTTATGACACTTTGATGCCCCAGACACGATATTAATATCTTTTTTTGTTTAGAGAGAGCCAAATCGATTTATGTACGAAAAACAACTGAAAAGCAAATACGGCAGTTGTGGATACTTTTCACGATTTTCGGCTATAGGCTGTTTTCTTATGAATTTTAGTGAAAATTTCAGTAGAATGCATTGAACATGTCTTCAAATCATTTATCTACGTTGAATATACAAAAAAGTTGCAAATATGTGAATAATTTCTTAAAATATGATACGATAAACTGACAAAAACAACTTTTTTTATTTTGTTCTAATACTTTCCGACTGTACTGTACATATAAACGTTGTATACATATGTGAAATCCTCTGTTGAATTTCGTGCTTACTTTTTGCACGCTTCCATACGTACATACATTGACTGCAAATATTTTCTTCTTCTTCTAAAACGACTTTCTAGGCTAAGTCTCGTGTGTCCAATAAAAAATTCAAAATGGTCACATAAGGACTTGTCAAAGATCACGTACTCAATAAATATTGCTTATTCGTTGGTTGGCTGCTTTCTATTTGTGATTTCGTTCCATTTTCCATTCTAAATTTCGCTTTTATTACTCTTGTATTAAATATAAATTTACTATTTTGGTTTGGACTAGAATATATTTTTTTTTGCTTTGGAGTAATTGTACATTCTGGCTACAGTCTAAAAATATGAATTACAGCGAATAAGTGGCATAAAATTTATTTTAGTACTTAGTAGTTCAAGTTTTCTACTTACACGTAAGGCAGATAATTTTACCATTGCATCATTTGGTTTTTCAGATGATTGCCGGTATGAAATTGAATACGTTAATATTTTTTCCTGTAGGATTGAATTATCTACATTTTATTTATGCGAAATTACTAAAAGCAAAGTGTCAAAAAGCCGGCAGCTGTGCACTATTATAGAAGATTGTACCTTTTCTATTGAGCTCTGCAGCTCGTATTATTTTCTCCAACAATACCTTGGTCATTTTCGGTCCTGATGGAGTTTTTCGTATTGCTTAACGTCGGTTTACATACCCGTATAAGTTTTGCTGTGATATAAGCAGCTCTTTTTTGTGCTGCCGAAGTCGTGCCTTTTTCAGAATTTGGCGCATGGTGAATGTGTGGCAATGGGTATAATGCCACATTGATAAGATGCGATCAGCTTGTTAACGATGGGTTTCAGTCTTTTACACAAAACTGGCGCTGCGTGTGGGATCGCTCTTTTTGTAGATTGGGCTGAGCACACTTAGGTTCTAATCTTAAAAATTCTTTGCCGTCGTATTTGAATAACTCGGCCGAAAAGCTTTACCGAATAATAGCTTTTGAACAATTTAAAACCATTGCCTTCAATTTCGATATACTCGAATGATAACACAAGGTAAACGCATTTTAGTTGCATTACTTTTTTGGGGTGCCGATTTCAAATCCGAGATCAGTTTGTTTTTTATTTGTATATAAATTTCTTGCTTGACTTGGTTCCAGCAATAGTCTACCATCACGTGACCGTCCCAGCTCGCATGTCGTAATAGAACTGTTCCACTTGTTCTTCACTCAGATCACCAATATTTTCGGTAATAGGGCATCAATTAGCTGTGAGAAAGTGTATATTGATTGTCATATAACAACGAAGCTGCTGAAACAGCATAAGCTCATAATGTTCCGCATACTTTTCATCATTTTGTTTCCCAGATAATTTTCTAAAATCCAAGTTCATTTATTCCAGAAATTTTTTCAATATCAGTCTTACTTTTAAAATTTTGATCTTTTATCAATATTCTTAGTTGTGGACCTTCAAAACTTTCGGTTTTAAGTTTTTCTGTACTCAAATTAAATAAATTTTTAGGGAACGAACAGGAACGTAATTGACAACATCAGGAAAAGAATGGAAGCCTCTCGGTTACGATAGTAAGAAATTCTTTTATCAATATTCTTAGTTGTGGACCTTCAAAACTTTCGGTTTTAAGTTTTTCTGTACTCAAATTAAATAAATTTTTAGGGAACGAACAGGAACGTAATTGACAACATCAGGAAAAGAATGGAAGCCTCTCGGTTACGATAGTAAGAAATTCTTGCTCTGATTTTCAAAGATTTCCTTGCTTCAATCGAGAAGCTAGAAACTCCGAAGTTTTTGTTTTTGTTTAGAAAGTTCAAATCCTCATAGGGTTCCTGTGGTTGAAAAGATCCACTGACCCACTTTCAAGAAGAAGATCTCTTTACTCCTGATCATTTTGTGCAGATGATCGTTTTTGCAGATATTTCTCGACGTAATTTTCGAGGAAACAGCTTGTTTGTTTTGAAAATTATACATATGTGCCAATTTCCAAAACATGTCTGACAGCTATATCTCTAAATTAAAAACTGACTGAAAAAATCAAAATATCATGCCAACGTTTCAATAATTCCCTTAATTGTTTAATTTTTTTCATGGATTTTCTTACAATGCTATCTCAGCATAACGCGCGATAATATTCTTTATTTACCGACTGACTTTCTGGCGAAAATTCCGAGTTCCGATGACATTTGCTTCAATAACTATGCAGTTTTGAGTATGAGTCGCAGTACTCAGAGAAGCTCCTTGCAATAAACAATAATTTTCCATTTGTTAACAGCCGCCAAGACAAATATAGCAGATTTCTGGCTCACCTTCATAAAAGAAGGGTATTCTATATATTTATCTAACCATAACTACATATATTTTTATGGGTATATTGCGCACTCCTCAGAAATAAAAGATAAATAGAAAGGGAGAAAAGAAAATACGATTAGATCTTCTAGGTCGCACCATTTTCTTATATAATATATATCACTGGTCCACTTTCCCGTTTCTCATTACCGTACTGTTATTGTATTACCATTTTAGACTCTTCTTCCCCTTTATTGGCGTAGTCATCGCTAACGCGATTATAGCCGAGTCAACAACAGCGCGCCATTCGTTCCTTCTTTTCACTGTTTGGCTCCGGTTGGAAATACCAAGTAAAATTAGGTCGATATTCACTTGTTTCCTCTACTTCCGCCAAAGCTAAGAGTGTTCTCATCTATCCGAACGACGGGACTTAGCCAGCGTAGCATTGTTCCATAGTCTGCCAATGGGCAAATGATTATTCGAAAAACGGAAATGATATGGGTCTTGGTTCGTCGAGAGAGGACTTTACGTTTCAATTTTCTACTCAGTCCAAAGTATCACCTGTTAGCAACAATTATTCTGCGTTGCACTTCAAGGATGACATTATTACTTTTGTTAAATAATGCTGGTCAATAGATAGACCAATTTATCTACTACCCCGAAGTTATGACTGTAAACTGTGAAGTGGGAGCCGAGTCGCGAATATGATGACTGTTTGTGTGATGACAGGAGATACTTCGCCTTGCCCTCGTTCACTATCAAACCCATACGCTTCGCTTCCTTATCCAGTCTGAAGAAAGCAGAACTCACTTACTGATGTCAATGTCATCGACGTACGCCACCAGCTTTACGCTCTTACAGAAATTGAACCTTGTCTGTTCAGCCTCCCTGAAACCTCGTTTCACACATAGCGGCGTGGAAGCAGACCCTTAATGTACTGTCGAAGGCTGCTTTAAAATCGCGGAAGAGGAAATGTGTATCGCTTTTTTTCTCACAGGCCTTTTCGAAGATTTGGCGTATGATGAATATCTGGTAAATGGTAGATTTACTCGGTCTAAAGTCACACTGATAATTGACGGTGCGATTTAGTCTTTCAGGTTATTATATGCGATATTTAGGTGTGTCATTCCACGGTAATTAGTGGAGACCGCGGGGTCCGCTTTTTGATACATTTGGCATAGCACACTCAAGTTCGAATCGAAGATCATGCTTTCTTTCGATCATATTTTGAGAATAAGTTGATGCATCTTTTCCATAATCTCAATCCTGGTTCGGGTTCAACGTCTTCGGTTGTTCCACCTTCACTGCTATTCAGCATGTTGGAGAAGTGTTTCCTCCATTCAGCAAGTATACTCTGGGATTCGGTTTTGAAACCTTTGAGCATTACCCTTGTCGGCCAGAGTAACGAATTTTATTTTTTATCTTCAACAGCGTCTTGCTTCGCTCTTCAGCTCTCGGTATCTATCCCACTTCGCACAAGTTGTAGGCTATCGTAAAGTTGCGAGGTAGGCAGTCTGTTTTCTCTCCATTCCAATTCGATATTGCTCATTGTATCAGCCCTCTATCTGGCTCTGTCGAAAGCCGATTGATTTCGGTGTGCAAATCGAGTAGAAAACCGTAGCTTGATGACACTTAAACGAAGACCGGAAGTAGTGAGCAGCTTGAACCACATGCACGAGAATCTTTTCCAGCCATTCCCTGGTGAATGTCAATCTTAAACTTTCGTCACTTTCGTGAACTTCTACACATGACCCAATTTTTGAAAAATTAGGCTTGCATCTCCACATTTAAGAGATATTTACAGTTTTTAGCGCCCTCCGACTGGTCGATAGGTATTTGTGAAAAGCTTTTTAATTTACATGGATTTTTATTTTAGGGAATTCTAACCTAACAGATATAGTGACATTAGTGTATAGCTTCCAACCATGGATATTTTTTCTTAACTCTGACAGACGAACTTTTTCTTTCAAATTTCGAAATCATTTACGGATTGAGAGATATTTACTCCTACCCAAAACTGGTTTACATAATCTCCTAGTGCATTGTTTAGCATGAGTGCAATGTCAATCCTGATCGATTGCTCAACATTTGACCGGAAAGGTAAATTTTCATTTTATGTTAACATGCCTAATCAGCCGCCAGCAGCAGAGGCAAGACGTGGATCTTTTTATCTTAGTTGTTGCTTCAGTTCGAACAGACAGACGATGCTGGAGAGCATGTGGGTTTGAAGCCATTATTGAAATCGATATAAAACTAAATTTTTCGAAATTTAGCAAACCATTGCTGGACGCATTCGGAGAAGGGTCCGCTTATTTAGTCGGATGAGCTGGTTGGTGAACCAACGAGAAGATACAGGTCAGCAGCCAGCTTCCATACTTTCGTACACACACACACATACACACACCTACATACATTCACACACAGAACGCACAGGTACACAGCCAGTACGTCGGCTCGGTCTGAGTTGGCTGGCAATTCCAAGCAATTAAATCACTTTGATGGTAATTTGGATTAATATGGTGTTGTCCAATCGAACCATACGAACAATTAGTTTGGCAAATGTATGCAACCTGCTGCGAGTGCGTGCGCGTGTGTCACCCATTCGTTCGGTCCGATTAGGTGAATCTAAAATAGATTTATTAGACCGTTGCATTGTATACGAGCTGTTATGTTGTTGGATTTGTGCAGGAATGTGGCAAGTTATACTCAATATATTGTTGTTGTTGTTGTTGAGCTATGTATTGTAGCGTACAAATTAGCCGGCGGTGAATTGAACTCTTGCCTCTGGCGCAAAAGTCATATTACCATTCCATATACACATCCATATCCATGCTCTGCTATGCTCTGCCATGCCATGCCAAGTTAAACAAATTGCTTGTCCACTGAATCAATTTGTTATTGTTGTTATTGTACATTTTTGAATTTGTGCAAGAATTTTTGTTTGAAATTGCTCAGTTGGTGATAACTACATATTTACTGGTTGGTCATGGCCACAAAACGTGTATCGGGTGGCTGTAGGCAGCGCTGGGAGGGACGAGTGGTGGGTGGGGGATTGCACTGCGGTGGGGGTAGGTAATCGCATTGGTTATTTATTTGACTTATCGGTGTTGGTGTTAAGTGCTAAGTGCATGTGTTTGTGCATGATAAACAATACACGTATATTGTATGTTTGTGATGAAAATTCTAACTCTCTTATTGTTGTTGAGCTTGAGCATCTAACGCTCGGTCAGCGGTCGACAAACAATTTAGTTGTTATTACTTTATTATAATTTTCTGTGCGGCTATATTAATTTGTTAGATAAATATTTGTATTTATTTTAGTTAAGTTTGATGATCAGCTCTCTATTTGGGAACAATTAAGTTTCATTTAATTCTATTCAAATGTAGCAAACTCCCATCGGCAGTTTGTGTGTATGTATGTATGTATGTGTATGCACATAGAATGGAGTGTATTTCGAAGCTCATTAATTTTACAAAAGCAATGCTAATTATGTACTTTATATATCCCATTATGCGTGATAGTTATGTTATATAAATTAACTAGACAACTTTTCAAACATATATTACAATGTGTTAGAATATCTGGGTTTGATTTTTGAATTCGCTGAGTACTTTAGTTTCTGATTACCCTTTTAAAAGAGTTTCCAGTCCAGCCTTGGCATCACCGCGAGACAAGTTCCTTGGGAAACATGTCTTCGACTGTCTCGCTGAGTTAGTCTCAGCGAATATTAGAAATCTCGTTGCCTTTATAAGGCACACGATACGGTTCGATCTTCTAAGAAGATGAAGGCAGGAACCTCAGCGGTATCACAATGGGCCTATTGGTCTAAGTGTGTTGGTAACAGCTGCCGCATCAACTCAACTCAACTGATGTTTCGCTTCCTATTTTTTAAATTACTTTTTTACCCTATAGTGTGAAGTTGTTATAATTAATCGAATTAAGAGACAATAGCTGCGGCGACTAGGCGATGTCTTTCGGTTGGACTCCAGCTTTGAAAGTATTTAATGACTACCCGCTGGCAAAAGCAGACGATAGGGATAATCCTAACTTTGTTGGAATGATCAGATGGAAAATGACTGGGAGGGGAAGATATTTATTCTATTTATAATAGTTTTACGCTCCTGGTTTGCGAATCGACTACAAGCATAAAGCAAACTTTAAGGTGAATAAAATTTAATTAATCATAATCACATTGCAATAAGTTGATAAAAACACCAGTAGAAACTAATCAGTTTTTCGGAAGCATTTTTGCTATAAATTCTCTAACACTCTTCTCTAGATGGCGAAGAAAAACGCTTATACAGGGTGTTCTAAAATTAACTCAATATTCTAATTTGCTGCCATTTATGTAGTAAAGCGTTAACAACCTTAAAAAATAATCGACAGCTGACAGTAGAGGCTTAGTAAAAATTAAGCCTTACATGATATAACAACGTGTCTTCATTATTGAAGAATATATAAAAAAAAATGAAAGCTTGGGGGCCGCAGTTCGAAAATTTCATACGAAATATGGTCAGAATATTGTTTCAACTTCTCTACTGTGAAGAGTTGAATTGAAAAATTCCGTTGGAGATTCCAAACACACTGGTCTTCTACAAGCAAGTGGTTCAATTGACTATATCAAAGAAGTGCGTGAGAGTGTCGGTAAAAACCCAGGAAAATCAATTCGGCGTCATAGACAAGAATTGCAAATTTCAATAAGCTCTCTACACCATATACTCACTAAAGATCTGTGTCTTCATGCTTACAAACTACAATTAACACAACAACTGAAGCATAATGACTATGTACAGCGAAGAGAGTTTGCTGAATGGATTGAATCAATAAATTAATGCAGATTTTTCGAGCAAAATCCTCCAAGGCGATGAAGCGGATTTTCACCTTATTGGGTTTGTTAATCGCCAAAATTGCCGCTTTTGGGGTTCTGAGAACCCACAGGCGATTGTCGAAAAACAAGTGCATCCACAACGCGTCACTGTTAGCTGTGGATTTTGGGCTGGAGTCATAGTTGGACCATACTTTTGTAAAAATCAGGCTGGCAAAGCGTTAGTTACTACATTTCCTGGTCGTGTACTCTCTCATTTTGGAGATCAGAATTAGCTCCCTATATCGCGTGATTTAACACCATGAAAAATTTCGTAAAGCCGTAAAGGCCAGCTTGGTCGCATGTAGTGTGCCTGGCAACATTATGGATGCATTTCGTCTATGTGAGGCCCAATAGATCAGCCAGCTTAATCTAACCTAACCTAACCCTGAAGGCAATTTGAACGATGTGTTATTTCATAAACAACCCTATCTCATGTACTTAATGATTCCATAAAAAATTACAATCAAAAGACGAAGAACTGTGTTTTATATTTCATTCCAATCTTAATATTAGGGCACCCTTTCTAAACTCTCAATAAAATAGTTTACCATAAAAATTAAAGAGCTATAATCCGTATATAAATAATTGAAGATATTTGAATTAAAATAAAATATTTACCATTTTTTATTTAATCGTACTTAAGAAAATTATAATTTTTTGTTTCTAAAAATATTATTGTGGACATATTAAATAATGGAAATTATATGAACGCGAAATGATGAATACTAACATTAAAAAAATTATACTTCATCGGTAGCAGCATGCTATAAATATAAAAAAGAAACAAATTTGTGCATACCAGAGTGGATAGGTCTTTACTGTGGTCTTTACTCGTGGAATGTAAATGGAATTAAAATAAAGGTCCTAAATGCAATATTTTTCGCGCTTTTTTTATACTTGCCACTGGTGCCTGAATGGTCAAAGTGATTTTGCAAACGTGTCTCATTACTTGTTCATTTTTTTCGCGCAGAGAAAGTCCACCAAAATCGCACACACGAACACAGCAAATCGAAGGAAGAATGCAAAAGTGGTATTAAGATGAAAAATACACAAAGCAGTCGCTAGAAAAAAAAGAAGCGAATTGAGTTACCATAAAAAAATTATAATTTACATTCCCCTCATACTCATATATTCCACTTGCGGTTTGCGCCTATTCCGCCATGTAGTAGAGGCAACCTTGCATGTGAGTGAATAGTAAAAAAATCAAAATAACAAATCACGGAAAGTGGAAAAGTAGTAGAGGAATTTATGAGAATTGTGAAGTACGGCGACGGCATATTAATATAATTTTTATACCTTCCCAACATATGTTTCCGACTCGCATACACTTAACATACAAAATGGCTCATATGCATAAGTGCGCTGGCAGCAGCGAGGCAACAGGCAGCAATATATATATACATAGTAAGGGTAAAAGAGTTAATCAACGTAAAATTACATTTGCATATACAGTCACACATACTTCTACCCAAAGCCATCTCTCCCAAGCCTAATTTGGACACTTATTATTACTGCTTTGCCCCCATTTTTATGGTGTCATCCTTCAAAAATCATATGCATTTCATTCATATGGCCGTACTTGGTCGGCATTCCTTCTGGCTGGGCTTTGCTGAGAAAACTTCAAAAAATGCATTAAATAAATTTCATTTTATTCATTCATTCATTTCTCAACATCCGTGGCGAGCTTCTTAATGGGGCCATTTTGAATTTTTCAAAGTTCGGAATTTCCTTAAGCGTCTTGGCGCGAATCATTTGGCAGTGCCAGTGTCATCATCTTTACTATTGCATGTATATGTTAAGTGATTCCACTTTTGTAACTCCTTACCTTGTGAAAAGTATCAAAATATTCTACGTTCGCTCGTCAGCGGTTGAAGGCAATACGTAAGTATGCGGGGCTTTGTGACAAATGAAAATGAAATCCACAAAGAATGTGAATTGGCGAATGAAACATATTGTTGTGGAGTCATATAATTGCATTTAGTTGAGAAACATTAAGGGGAAAAGACAGAGAGAGGGAGAGAGCAAAAGGATGGGCGCCACTGATTTGCTCAGGTATTTGTCTGAGGTTATTTCGCCTCTGGCTTTCGTTTCTGTCCCATTATGGTCTCGCTTTGTTTCGCTATGGTGTGTATTTGCTTTTGTACTTGCATATTCTCGTTTTTCTTTTTTTACTTTTTCTGTCATTACCCTTTGTCTTCAATCGTATTTCATAAACAATTTATGAAATTTTTCTTTTTCCGCAAATATACCTGTGCTTTGTGGGAATTCATTAATCCGTTGTTATTTTTTTTTTCTTTAACTTACGCCATAACTATTTTTGTCTTTGAGACACATTAATTTATGTATTCATAGGTGCCCTGTAGGAAAAAAATACTAAATATAATATATTGAATACGAGGAGCAATTTTGCTGTACTCAAGCAAACTCACAAGTTAACAATAGCAGTTGCTCCTAAATCAGAAGCTTAGATGCATTCACAGCTAGCTCAAAACGTTTATTAGACTCTCAACGTCAGGAAAACTTCTTTTTAGAGTCCTGTACATAGAGGAACTCAAAAACACATCTAAATGGTGAGCACGCCCATCGCGCAGATTAAACTTGTTTTTATATGATTTTTGCCTAGAACAAACTGTATAAAATTAAATTAAAGTTAAATAAGTCTGAATAATTAATTTAATTTTTTTTTCTTCTATTTATAACGTGTGCAAGTGGTGTGCTAAGCTAGTATTTTGAAACGCTAGTTACAAACTAATATTTAAGGAATTAGATTAGCTTAGTATTAATTGAGAAAAATGAATCAGTCTTTAATAGAAATAAAATAGCTGCCACAACACTTTGCGTCCTCTTATCAAATTATAGTTGAGTGGCTAGAGATAATCACTGTCATGCTAAGTTTCAAGATTCGAATCGTGCTGTAAACATTCTTATCCAGGAAAAATTGATATTTCAATTAACATTTAATAACTAGTAAGTTACTTTAACCATACACCAGTTGAGGAATTAACATTTAGTATGGCATCGAAAAAAATCTAAGTGGAAGTGAATGTTGTTGTGTGTTTACAATTTTAAACTAGTAACATTCTAGTCCTCATTTGGTACATTTTTCCTAGAGGGTATGCAATTAGGTATGCAAGTGTTGCTACAATTATTCCATTTTTCTATAATTTTGTTGCCTTACAATTTGTTATTATAGCAGAATTTGTGTGAAATTCTTCAGAATTGCATTTCGTTGGCTAATTATTGTTTTAGTTAAGTTTCGACATTCAAAAAAAGGAACAAAACAAAAACTCCAAATAAATTATGGCACTAATTGTTACTACTTTTACATGCGATTAAGTGCAAATGAAAAATTTAAAACAAATTTTTCGCCAGTTGGTATAAGTAATTAAACATAATATGAGAGAGCTTAAAGGTTTATATAGCTAAATTTTAATAGGCTATGAAAAATTTAAAACATATACATGCATAAGCCTTAGAATTTTGAAGACTAAATTTAATTGCTTAAAAGAATTAAAATTTTGGTTTTTCAAATTTTTTTGGGTTTACTTTTTCTTTAATGTATTATTTGAGGCAAAATTAATACATTTAAAAATTTAACGAATATTTAAATTTTTTTTTATATTAAAATACAGATTTGAAGAGATATTTAATTTAAAAACAGAAAATATATATTCACTTAGGAGATTTCAAGCTGTCCTCCAAAACCTGCTTTAACCCTGACTTTTCTTATTACAAAAAGCTATTTGTTACTGCCGAATTTCCTTGTTTTTTTCCTATTTCTTTTTGTTTTTTGTTTAGTTTTTATTTTTGGCCATAAATAAAGACGGATACAATATTTTCTTGGCAAATGCCCTTTAAAAGGCAAATAACCGTCGACGCTTTTACGCTTTGCAAAAGTGTTGTCCCATTTTTCTTTTTCAGACTTATGAGTTTACTTACATATTCATATATATATTTATACATTATACGTACATACCTATGTTTAATGAAAGTGTTTTTTTACTTTACGAATATATGTGTTTTTAAATATGCTAGTTTGTAAGGAAATGTCTCGAAGTGCTTAGTTGTGATATATTAAACTTACATACACACTATACAATAGTAAAAGCCATTCAAGTAATTTTAGTGGATTCACATCTATACATACCATACTCTCGTATGTAAGTTTTTTTTATTTATCTGTTAGATTTTCGGCTGTATTTATATCTCGTAAATTTTTCATATTTTTTCTTAATGGATATTTGCCCTATTATTAAGTGGAAATCGTATTTATAAATATACATATGTTTATGTAGCCAGAATTTTTTTCACGTTTATTCACAAACAAACAAACGAATGCAAATTTTTATTATTTTGCATTCAATTCATTTGGTTTTTAAAATGATAATGGATTTTCTCCAAAGAAAATGATCATTTGAAATAATTTTTAATGAAATATGAAATGAAAATACATAAATTCAACCTCGATTCGCCGAGTGTGTCTTAATAATTGTCCAATATACACTTTATTCTAAGCTGTCTCCGAACGGCTGATGATTTTTTGTAATGTGTTTTTATTTCATCTCAGAAATACACTCGGAGGGCTTAGTATTCCCAGCTATATGTACATATTTGCATTTATTAGTTGACTATACTCAGGCGATTATCCTTTGTGACCATTGAAATATGACCTAGCTCCCAGATGGGATTTAAACAAAGCTAGAAGAAACTACTTTTCCGCCGAAGTTAAGATCTAAGCATTTGGAAATTGCGTCGGATAAACCATATATACGAAAAACATGTAATAAAGGTTGGAACCTTCCACGACCGCTCCCTCAATGGGAAATTGTTAGCCCAACACTTTTTTTTATTAATTTATAGTATGGTGGAAGGCCATAGAAAAAATGATGGTCATCATAAGCGAAGGACTATAATAACACATTCTGCAGCACTTCATGAATGTACTGCCGGTGCGCCTAGTAACTAAAAACAATGCATTTATAACTGCCGCTGGGATACGCGTTTTAAATCAACTAAATTTCAGAACACATGGACACTGTATCTCTGTTATCTCTAAAAACACGAATGTGCTATGTTATCCCTCGTTTGATCAGACATCTCTATCTCTATAGGTGTTTATGCCCTCTTATCACACCTATAGAATTCTAAGTTTCCTTTTGCTTAATTCTTTTAATAATTCTTAACTGTTTTACATGCTCTCACACAATTGGACTTTTGGTCCAATATACATATTTGCCTTACCTGCCGCTTGGCTGCCACTAAAAACCTAATAGATTTTCCCATTAAAGCGGTTGCCACTTTGCCACCTTCAGTAATTCTCATAATCTCTGCTTGGAATACAGAGTTATGGTAATGGAGTTTGAAGCTACCTTTGTCATAAGAATAAAATGTCTGAAAGGGGTTGTACTTTGCTCATATTTATTGGGTACCAGGGCATATAGGTATCGAAGATAATGAGATAAACTGGATAGAGAGGGAGTACATACAATAAACGCTTTTATATCGTCGTTGGGAACGAACTAAAGACTACAAAATAGCCAAAATTATGTGCAAAGCGGCAAAGACGATTAGACTCTAGTCTGCTAATAAAGCTGTTGGCGTCGCATGTCTTTAAATTATTCCTAGTTGGGCAGAGTTAGAGACACCGCAGCACGTAATCCATAAGCGCCCTGAGTTCTGCGGACATGGGATGATCTCACCTGGCGAGGATAAACTGCAAGATTTTTTCCGGCAGCAATGGACAGGAGTCTAGAACGCCTACTTCAATTTGCAAAAGGCCAGCCATGATCCCTTCACTTAAGACACAACGGAAGATGTTCCCTTCATAATTTTTGTCTCATGTGGTGTATCTACACTATCGACAAAGTATAGTTTACGTGAGGCTTTATAAGTAGGTGATCACGGTAGCTTTACACTAACACGTCAATGAAAATTACTCAATAATGAAAAGAGCAGCCTACTCATGAGCATGCAATTTATCTCACTATTCTTGCTCTTATTAAATAATTGATAAGGCTGATATAGGCTGTGTGATATGTACATAGATTATGTGCGTACTTTTTTCTCAGACTTCATTCGAGTAGCTTTCCACTGTGCAGATTTTGAACATTTGTTTTATAAGCACTTCAAGAGATATCGAAATGATAACTTGTTTAGTTTGGTTTATAGTATCGTAAGCACTGAGTTATCAACACAAACACAAAGACAAAGAGCCGAAAATGCACATAAAGTATTTAAAGGCAGCTATTCTTCATTTAGCGGGCTCCAAAATGTCTTTATCACTCATACCTACATGTATGATCATATATCACCCATACATGTTTCGACTAAAGTTTTGTTTTTTGTTTTTTTTTTTTTTAACTTATTTTTTGCCTCATTTTCTTGGCTCAGTTTGCGTTTTGACAGATGCACGCCTTGTTTTATATTTTATTTATTTGTTTATATACTTGTTAACCGATAAGAATTCTCACTACCGTCATGCATAAGTCTCTATGTAATGTCTAGCGCGGTATCTTGGCAGACTTTCTTTGGCTCGAGTGCAAAAATTGCGTTACGTCTGTAATCTTGTCACGCCTATTTTGAACATACGAAACGGTTTGTAAAAAATTGTTTATTTGTAAAATTATTGAAATAAATAAATAAATTTAACAAAGGAGCGGCCAAATGAGTAAAACATTTCTATGCTTTTCATACCACCTCAAGAAGACTGTTTACTTGTAAAATTAAAAGAAAAGAAATTAAGATTTGGTGGTTGTCATTATGATAGGGAAAATTGGTTTTTACAAGCTTCTCTTGAGGCCAATGCCTCACCAGTAAAATCATTCGCCTTAAACAGGTACAGATGGTAATCTTCTAATGTGAGATCCAGACTATGAGGTGGATGCATAAGAATCTTCCACTCAAGTTTTCGGCGCTTCTTTTTAGTCTCTATCGATGTGTGTTGTCCTGATGAATTTCCCTCCTATTGACCAACTTTGACGCTTCTAGTCGATTGTTTCCTTCAGACAGCCCAATCGCTGACAGTGCAGGTCCGAAATAAGAGTTTGGCGACAGGGGGGCAGCCCATAGTGGCTGATTCTTTGCCAATCTCACCTAACATACAACAAAACCTTCCTGGCCGTCAATCCTGGCTTGGAGACTGTATGTGTCGACTCACTACGTTCCGACCTCGACCGTATTCGCTTGACCAGTCACCATTCATAGCGATTCGCAGTTGAAAGACGTTTTCCATAATTTTATCGACATTTTCGACAAGTCAACGAAACCAAAATTGTGCATGATACAGTGTTATAGTATCAGAACCGTAAACCTATGCACATTTTCAGCTGCCTGTCGAACGGATGAAAAATAGATGACGGCAAACGGACACCGGAATCTATTGCTAGGCCACAGGCAACACTTTAAGCTTTCAGAATTGTGCAGTATTTTCTAGGCAGAAGTCTATGGGGTTAGGAGAGCTGTTGAGGTAGCTAACAACGCATGAAACCACATAAAATTATCAATTTATCGTCGAGAGTCAAGCAGCAGTAAAGCCAATTGCGTCAGAGAATATCCTTTGAAGCAGGAAGGCGGTAGATGTGGCGTCTGCAAGGATTGTTATGGCAAGCATACTGTATTCCAGACTACAGTGATATTCCGGGAAACGAAATAGCTGAGGAGATTGCCAAAATAACAAACAAAAACAGGTGCAGGAAATATGCAAATCGTTATAAACGATGCACAATTAAATTTCTGAAAGAGCTAACAGGGTTAGATAGAATGGCTTAACGACATGCAGGACCGCCAAAGATCATGTGCACTGAAGAAAAATACGAATATTTTTTGCTCATGCGCCAATGTCAAACTTACTGGTATCCCACGCCACCACCAAATGGGCATTAGTGACGATGACACATGCAGAAAGTGCAGAGAAGAAGGTATAAGGATGACGCTGAACATCTCCTCTTCTTCTGTCCGGAAGTTATTCAGAACTCTTTGTAGACATTTAGAAGTTTCGCAGTTCAAAGGATCTCATCAACTTCGTAAAAATCGTTGACGTCCGACATGACGACTACTTCAGCTCGAACTAAACTGAACCTCCATCTGCCATTACAGGGCTAGCAGGTCTGAAAGTCAGCCAGTAGAACACTACCTAACGTAAAGTTATTCTCTCAGTTTAGTATGGACTACACCTTTATCCTATTTTACTCTCCACCCACCGATTGATTCAGGATCAAATGTTTAGGAGATTAATTAATATCCAAACTTGGTAGGTATGCTGCTTTCAGTGGGGACTAAAAATCTTCGGCCGAAAATCGGGTCAGCGAGTACAAGTTCTACCAAAAATAGCCGACATAGGTTAAGAAATAGGCTTAATACTCAGCCGAGTATCGAATATTCGATTCCACCTGAACTTGGTCTTCTTTACATGTTCATTTTTTGAAAGGCTGTAATTATTTCAAGTTACATAGTTTTTAATAAGTGTAGCTCGAAGATTTTTAACTAGCCTATCTTGGGAAATTCTAAAATCCCGACAAAATTGCTACTTAGGATTTTTCGTAGGAAAGGTGTTGCGAAAGAATAACATTGCAGTTCTTTTCGCAAGATGAAGTAGACACTTGACCAAATAAGCATAGCCTTTGCCTGGTGAATACTGGACACTCACAAATTATGTGCCTCGCTGTTATTTCCTACATTTCCTGCACTTGTTGTCCCCAATCAGACTTCTATTAAAAGCATGCGACGCCAAAAGGCAATGCGCCGTTAACAGTCCTACTAGCAGTCTGGAATACAGCCGCTAGTAAAAATGTTGTAAGCTCGGAATTATAAGTTTTGCACATCGTTTTTGAAAGTCTGCAGTCCTTGGCTAGTTCTCGCAGTGTATTTGCCTGACGGCGTAAGATTACTTCTTGCATTTGCTTCGCTTCTCTTAATGGAACTGGTATACCCATTATAACGTCCTGTTCAAAAAGGACACCCTCCCTAGCCGGGTTGTCAGCTATCCATTGCCTTCAATGCCATTGTCACCTGATACCAAGTAAATGTAGGCTCGTCTTGTAATAGTAAAAAAATATCTGCATGATTTTTTGTAATTTTCAATAAGCAGAATTTTGGAGAAAAAATATTTTTGAAGCTGTTTCTTTAATCAGATTTTTTTAAAATTATATTTTTTAAGTATTTCCAGTTGTTTTAATTTGTTTAGACAAGTAGCTCGCTAAAATTAAAGATGAGTTTTATCATTTTCAAAAAATCTTTAAATTCTCTCTATATATCTATGTACATCATACTCATTGACTCAATTATAATGTATTAATTAAAAATCTCAGTATAGCTAGTTTGTCTTCAGACTATTTGAAGCTTCTTCCTCTAACTTAATTGGGTGAGCCTAATAATTAATCGGAGCTTATGCCATCATGGGTGCCACTCCGCCCGCAGAAAGTTTGTAATTAAAATTTAAATTATTTTATTTGTATATTTCGTTTCGTTTAAATTGTATAAGTTTAGAAACTTACTAACTTTACACTAAACCCTAAAAGTTTTATTTATTCTCCACACTTGTTTACGCTATTTGTTAGCTGAAAAAGTGTTATTGCATAGTTTTAGGCGCTGTAGACAGTTTAATGGCATTGTTTGTTTAATTGTCAACTGGCCTCTTGGCGTGTGAAGTAGTACAAAGTAATTTCACACACGCTGCCTTTTACGCGAAATTCATGTTTTAAAACTTTAAATAAAAAGATTTACTTTGACTACAAAGTATTGTTTTCAGCTCTTTTTTTCGCAGGAAGCCACTTCATCGTGTGCATCTTCCTCCCCTTACCATTGCAATTGCGGTTGCAGTACATCAAGATTTAAATGGACACCGCTACTATCCACCAACTACAACTAACTCAGCTTTTCCAGCTGCTTGTGGTTGAGTGTGTGTGCGTGTAACAGTAATTTGAGTTCAAATTTATTAGCTCATTTTTACAAATTGTGTGTGGCGATTAAAGCGATGCTGCTTTTATACGTTGTTCGCCATTTCCATATAATATTTATGCTACATTTAAAAAATGCTTTCTGCGTGCTGGAGCCAGTATCCAATGCTCAACACATATCACAATTCACAGTTCTAAGTGGTGGGATAACAACTCTTGGCGCTTAACTCATAGCGCGTAGTTCATATTTTTATTCACCGTCTCTTCTGTTTTTTTTTTTTTGCTCACCATCTATTCTGTGTCCTCATGTCCACATCCGTATGGTTGACTTAAAGCTGAAGTTATGAGTTTTCCACTATTTTACTGTGCATTGCTTTACATCGCTCTGTGGTTTTGACCATTCCCGTTGTTTATTTTTATTATTTTTTTTTTGCTCTCGGCATTTCGGTACATCACATTTATCACAATTAACATGACCAAATTACCACTTGTTAAAAAAGGAGCCTGAATGTAAAAGTAGCCGTGAGGTGAAAAGGAGCAGAAAACCTTTTTTTTTATAACAAAAGAAAAAAATTGAGACTAAAAATACAAAAATTACAGAACGAAGGTCTACTGTGGGCGGCACCTTCATGAAGAGGATTTTTAAATTGTCCTTTCCTCATCACTCGCACTTTTTCCCAACTCACACTTCACTATTGCAAGTCGTGGAACTTTTAGTCGCGTTTATTAAAAAGGAAACAAAAAATTTGTGCGCTATGAAGTCCTCGGTCGTGCTTGCTGTTACCATCCTCCACTTGGCGGACAGTTGCAATATTAAGTTCTGATATAATAAAATACTTCGCTTCTACATTGACAGGCTACTCGACGTTGACGTGAGAATTCTCACTTTGTTTGTTTTTTTGGTTGAGCTGTCGCCGAGGTGAGTAGTTTGTGTTTTTGTTTCGAAGTTCAACTGGAATGGGTGAGTGCGTGCTGCGTGCCAGCAGAAAATATGAAAGGTGTTTGTTCGTGACGAGACTTAGATCCCAATTTGTTTTTTGCTTTGCTCAAATTATTTGATTTTGATCCAATTGTCGGATATATGATAAGTTAATCAGATGAGAGATGACCTGATTTGATCTTTACTGACGCAGGTACCGCTTACGCGATTATAGCCGGGGTTACAACAGCGCACCAAGAGTTTTTTCTTTTCACCAATTGGAGTCACTTAGTACAGCCAAAGTCTGAAGATGTGGTCTTTCCCTTCCTTTGCCTTTAGCGTGGATACGGCGTTGAATACTTTCACAGCTGGAGTATTCTCATCCATACGAAAAACATGATCTAGCCAACGTATCAGCTGTCTATGCCAATGTGATTGTATATCTCACGATCTCATCGGTTCACCATCAGCTGGGGTATTCCCCGTTGCAAAGAACCATAAATCTTTCGCAAAACTTTTCTCTCGAAAACTTCTAACTGGAACTCATCAGATGTTCTGTTTCATATAGCAGGACTAGGATGATAAGTTTGGTATTTTGTTTGACAAGAGAGAACTTTACATTATAATTGCCTACTCAGGAGAGATATTTCGTCTTAACTTCCTTCACTTCCAGACCCAACCGATTTGCTTCATTATCTTGTCTGGAGAAAGCATAACTTACGCCGTGTTTGTTGAGGGCAATGATATCAAGATCATCATTTTCTGCAGCATCAATTTGAAGAATTCAATCGATAAAGAGTCTCCCTGTCTAAAATCTAGTTTATTACCGAATGACTTGGAGAGTTCTGATCCTTACGGAGATTTTGGTGTTGCTAAAATTCAGTTAACACGGTCGTAGAAGTGTTAAGGGGACTCGGTATCTAACAATATAAAATAATCATTGAAGGGACTTATCGCAACTAAAACTCATTAAGTGCTGAAGAAATAAAAATCGATTTCATTTCTGAAATTCATTATGGATCTAAAGTGAAAATGCAATCGGTCATCTAAACAATATTAATATTTCTCTGGAGACACGAGTAAAGGAAAGCAAACAGGCTGTGGAGGGACTCCTTTAGTCTTGTGGTCTATCATCCTCGTCGTCGTACCTCCCATGGAGACTCAGCCAGAATTTTCTTTCTTACTCTGTAACTTTATCGTGTTTCATTTTCTCATTGGGTCATCGTGTTACTTTTATGGCATCGAGTTGGTTGCAAGCGCCGAAAAAAACTGAAGTGAAACAAAGAAACCACAATTGCTGATGAAATATTTAACATCAGTTAAAAAGTTAAAAGTTCGCGCATTCAAACCAAAACTGTTTGACAATTTTAACAATGAAATGGAGAATGTTTTGTCATGCTGCCTCATTGTTTCTTCTATATATATGCGTGTGCTTATATACGTGTATGTATGAAGCTTTATAAGAGGTGAAAAAATTTTACCGGAACGGCACTTCATTAAGCATTTAAAACGCTTACCTGCTCGGCTGTCAGAAATGTCAAAGCGACAAATGGTGTAGCGTATGCGTTACGCATAACGGTACATTTATACGTATATATCAACTACTTCATTTCTTGTTTTGTTGTGATTGAGCAATTGACAATTTCGCGTGCTTTCAATTTAAACGCTACACACACACGCGCACGCACACAAACTGAAACTGGAGATGTGGAAAAACCACAAAATCTACCATCAACTTCACGCACATACACACACATCCGTTATAGAGGCATTACTTGGACTTGTTTATTGGTCCTTTTTGGAGGAAATGACAAATTAGTCGTGTAATAAAATAAAAATAATCCAAACCGGCAACAACTATTATTGCTGTTGTGAAAAGTTGTTGGCAATTTGTATTATTGTATTATTGTTTTGCTGCTGTTGCTGTTGTTATTGTTGGCGCAGTCAGTTTTTTATTGCGAAAACTTCATAAATACACACCATATTGCCACAATAAACGGGAGTTATTTGCCCATTGGTAGCGTTGGGGGAGCTATGGACTTGAGTTGCAACGAAAGCAGGAGTAAGAGGAAATGTGTAGAGCATGGCAGAGGGAGAGAGAGAGAGAGAGAGTGAATAGAGAGAAATATACATAAGCACACTCATTTGCCACTGACACTGGTGTGCTGGTGTGTCTGTTGCGTCGGTTATACGCTTGTCGGTATGTGTGTTTATCTGTCTGGGTAATAAAAATCACGTATACGCTCTGGCTGCTTGGCAGTGATTATCGTAAGTTTTTTATGGCTTTTTTTTCATTCGCAAAGTAGCGGTGTTGGTTGTTTATTGAAATTATTTGAATATATCACAAGCTACAAAGTGCATAAATTTGGCATCAATGAGTGCATTGAGAGGCGAACCAAGCGATCAGCGTACACATACATATACTCGTATATATGTACATATCCACACTATTTAATGCATGCATACAAATGTAAAAAATTACATATTTTTTAGTTTAAATGCACTTTTTGAATTATTTCCTTTTTTACTCATACAAAATAATCTCTTCTCCTCCCATGCGTCTTTTTTCACTTCTTGCCAGTAGTTTTGTAGCTGCGTGTGACCAAAACGCAATGATTGCCAACCATAAAAATTGATTTGATATATTAGTTTTACTTACGAGCTATCATTGTCAGAACAACAATAGCAATAAAAAATAATAGTAATAACAACAATCGTGTGTTTTTGGCGTTGCCTCAACCAGTAGTAGCTACTAAATTACACTTGGCCACAAGTTGTATTCAATACTTAACAACTTAACTGCTTACCCACGTATGTATGTATACGTATATGTATGTATACGTGTATGGATGTATACGTACATGCATTCATACACACATTCCTTCATACGATATTCTCTATAAAAAATTATTACTATTTCTTGTTATTTGACATTTTAATAAACTTCGTCGTACATCTTGTTGTTATTGTGTTGTAACGGTAAGTAAGCTGGCCTAAGTACTAAAATGGAAAGTTGCAAAGAAGAATGGGTTTCTGTAAGTGCAAGAAGTAATTATTCATTTGCCCCTTTGTACTGCAAAAGTTGCTCTGAGGACTCTGAGGAGAACTTGTAAAATGATTAGTTTGGTGGTGTGTCTGTGGTGACCTTTTTCTCAGACAGTTAGCATACGGATTCAGCTGTTAAAGGAAAGGGATGTGGATTTATGTCTCCACATTATTTTTTACCAATTTTATTTCTTCACTTCAGTATCGGAAAAATTGTAAATTTACAACATAAAACACAAAATTTTGTAAATTTAATTTTCGATACCGTTGAAAAAAGTTAATAGATACCTTTTTAAATTGATTTACGTGCAGCTTAGAAATCTATATTATCACTTGCCTTTATAGAGAGGGAGAGAGAGAGGGAGAGAGAGAGGGAGAGAGAGAGGGAGAGAGAGAGGGAGAGAGAGAGGGAGAGAGAGAGGGAGAGAGAGAGGGAGAGAGAGAGGGAGAGAGAGAGGGAGGGAGAGAGGGAGAGAGAGAGGGAGAGAGAGAGGGAGAGAGAGAGGGAGAGAGAGAGGGAGAGAGAGAGGGAGAGAGAGAGGGAGAGAGAGGGAGAAAGAGAGGGAGAGAGAGAGGGAGAGAGAGAGGGAGAGAGAGAGGGAGAGAGAGAGAGAGAGAGAAGAGAGAGAAAGGGATATAGAGGAAGAGCTAGAGAGAAGCAGACAGAGAAAGAAAGAGAGAGATAAAAAATTACCTTCTAGGCATCTTCTTCATTCACATGCAATTGGTAAGGAGGGTATAGTTTGTTTTACTTAAAGATCTTGTGTGCTGGTACGTCCATGAGTCTGAGAGTAGAGTATACAGCAAATTTGTGATTGAATACGACTGTCACATAATCTCCGCCACTAACTTTCTAGCATTTCAAAGGCAGTTAGCAAACATTAAACAAAATTTCTTGGTTTTACTTTGTGGATCCGATTATGCATGTGTTTTGTTAGAAATCATTAATGGTTTTTTATTAAAAAACAAAAAAAAAAAATAGTTAACCACCGTCACGCTGTATGCAACAGCTTTCAATAAATTTTCTCAGCCCTTTTAAATAAGTATTCCGTATATAAAAAAATATTACAAACAATGTTATAAATGACACTTGCAAGGCTCATACCATATACACTGGTACTCACAAAGTAAAAGCCAATGTTAATATTATGTTTTGTGCAATAAATCAAATTTAATATCCCCACGTATGCATAAGAATATTTGCACCTGAATTATTATAGATTCATGTAGATCATCAGCGTCAGGTTAATAGAGGAGGAATTATTATGCCCGATTGCTTTGTGTATACATTGTACTCATATGCAAGGTTTGTTCACCTAAAGGTTGTCAGTAATTTTATAAAATAATAATTTTAAAATTGTTAAAAGTAAATTGGAAAATAGGTAATCAAAGAAAGAAAACCTTATTAAGATATTTATTATTTTAAATTCATTTTGGCAAAGGTATTACGGCGAAACATAACTATAAGGTACAATCGAAACAATTAAGTTATGAATATAACACCATTTAAATGTCCTTCAAGACTTCTTTTGCAGGAACGAATTCGGTGAACCCAATTTTTGAGCAATTTTTCCACTAAATCAAGTCGTATGTCATGAATAGCACGTTCAATATTGACTTCTAAAACTTGAAGAGAGTATAATTTATTGCTAAAAACCAATTACTTCAAATAACCCTACAAGAAGTAGTTTAATGGTGTTATATCACAACTTTTTAGAGGCCATTCAATGTCACAAATTCTTGAAATAATCGAATCTCCAATCCTTCCTCTCAATAAATTCCTTGTTGCGTGTGCTGTGTGACACGTGGCCCCGTCTTTTTGGAACCAGATGTTGTAAAGATCAACTTCTTCCAATTGTGGGCATAAAAAGTTGGTTATCATCGATCTATACCGCTGTCCATTGACAGTACCGGTGCTAACAACTTCATTTCGAAAGACCAAAAACCACACCAAACTGTCAATTTAGGTGAATGCAATGGTTCTTTATAAATAATTTGTGGATTTCCTTCGCACCAGAATCAACAGTTTTGTTTACTTACCGCACCACTCAGATGAAAGTGAGCCTCAACGGAGAAGATGATTTTATTAAAAAAAATCGTTTTCAAGTTGTGGTTGTTGTTATTTGTAAACGTTGTTCTTGCGTATGAAATTGTATTATAAATATTACTGAATACAATGAAAAAAAGACACCTCATGGACATATTAAAAATGGCCAAAAGGACACTTAGAAATCATATCATCCCTATTGGAAAACCCTTTATATAACATGCATCCTGTGCGATTGAAATATTTAAATATTTTATTTTTTTATGTGACGACTGAGTTTCTTTGCTTTGATTTTTAAAGTTATTCGTTTTTTCATTCATCAATATTAAAAGTTTAGTAATAGAGAAGGTCGAACACAATTTCCCTTCAGCTCTATTAATGTGCACATTTTCCAAGTGAATACTTCACGTCCGTCAAGTATTTGCTATTCCTTCTTCTCTCTCTCTCTTTCTTTGCCTTCCTCTTCTAAGTGTGTCTTAATGTAAACATTTCATATTGAATAAATTGATTTTTTATTACAAATTCAGCGGAATGATTGTGTTTTGTATTTTGTATTCTTGTCTTTTATATATTTTTTTGGTTACTATTTGTTTTTGGCTACCTCTTTATCTACATACATATATACATGTTTAAAATACTGTATCATTTGACAACGTTGCAATTTAGAGTCCAAAATAATTTATCCCCTTTTTTGGTCATTTTAATTTCCTTTACAGATGGCGAACCTATCAAACTTCCAGACAATTTGGAAAGCTTGCCAAGAGCTGACAGTTTCCCGTCACAGCGACATCGGTGGAATACAAATGAGGTCAGTTTTATTTATTCACATACATACATACATACATACATACATATGCAGATTTAACTGTACATTTGTGATGTAAAAAATGCAAGCAGTAATTGTTGTTTACGGCTAAGTCAACTGTAGTGCTTTCAAAGAATACGAATGCACTTACATCCATTCAAATTATTTACGAAATATATTTTACCCTTACTAATATAATATTTTTAACGAGTAATAATGACGAAATTTGAAAAAATAAAATAAAATTTAACAGTGATATTTGAAATTTGTAGTATTTATGATTAATCCGATAGGATATATTGGATTATACGGTGAGAATGCAGAAAATAATAACAGCTATAGAGCTACATAGACTAGATACTATATTTTACAAGAGTGTAGAACCAATAATAATGTCAGTCCAATGCAGAATCACTTTGCTACTTTGGACTGAGTAGGCAATTGAAAAGTAAAGACCTCTCTCGGCGAACCAAAACAATACTCTACAAGTCCCTCATTATTACCGTCCTGCTTCATGGTGCAAAAGCGTCGACGATCTTGGGTAAAAAAAATTGGAGTCAGTAGGCATAATTTAAATGACAGCTTGGAATCATTTAAGACAAACTGGCTGCTCAAATAAACTCAAGGATTGGGAGTCTCATGACTTAATGGGGAAAAAACTAATTGAACGAATTAACATTAGTGAAACACTTCTGAAATGCGGCAAAATCAGACCATTTCTGGAGTCACTTATCAGGGGCGATGAAAATGGATTAAATACGAATATATTTATAAAATGAAAAAAATCATGGTCAAAATGATGGTAATGAACCATCATAAGCTGAAACAGTCTGGCGAAACGATCAGTTCTGGACATTACTGTCAACCAGCTCACTAAAAGCTCTTCAAAAAAAGTGTTCAGAATTGGTCAATAGAAAAGGTGTTGTGTTCTATCATGATAACCCCAGATCATATACATAATTGATGACCATGCAAAAATTGACGGAGCTTGGCAGCCCGGATTTTGCACCCTTTGACTACCAATTCTACGCTGGTGGAACGGTGGAGCTACCCGAAAAAATGGCAAAATTTCATAGATAAAAATGGTCTATATTTACTTGATTGAAATTAATTTTCGATCAAGAAAGAATTTATTCAAAAATATACACAAACAACACGAAGACGTTTTGATATAACAGAATATTAAACCTGCATACATCCTGGAACCTTTTAGAGTTTTCTGCTATCAAATGCATACAAATTTCGTTGCCAGTTAATATCCTTACACCGTTGCAATCACTTTACTATTATTTAACATTTCAAACTGCACCGGCAACAACAAAACGAACAACTACCCCAACTCTGTTTATTTACGACGTATACAAATACAAATACAAAAAAAAAATATTAAATACTTTAAGGAGCATGAATGAGGACAGTTGTAAAACAACTTAAACAACGAGACTGAAAAAAAACATCAATCGCTCGTTTACAAAACTCTTCGAGCTTCGAGAGAAAAAAGTTAAGTCGCTTACACGTCGCCCATCTTTGTAAAGAAAGACATCAACTGAGCTGACAAGTTGACACTTTTAAATGGTGTGTTGACATTAAACAGATTTTATGGGAAACCTCGTAACTGTTTTGTTGTTGGCACGCGTTCGTCGTGCCCAAGGATTCAGCGGAATGTGCCTTGCTTAACTGTCACAGTGAAACTCAATGCGGTCAGAGGTGACTGCGACTGACATGACTTGTTGGAGTTGACTTGATGAGCATAAGGATGAATGATGAATGTTTATAGTTTTTCTTCTAAATTCCTTTAGCAATTGTTTTTGTCACACTTGTTTGTTGTGTTTTTGTGCTAGTTGTGGTGAGTGATAGTAGCTTTAGTGTTTTTGTTTATACAACTGAAAGTTTTTGTGAATTGTTTGTGTTGTTGTTGGTTTATTTACTTAGGATGTTTGTGCCTGATGTTGGTTTGATTATTTCATAGTTTAGTTGGTCCCATGCACAAAAAAAAATAAAAATAAAAATATTAAAAATAAGAAAATAAATAATGCATATATAAATAAAAAGGATCAAAAATCATCAGCTGCAAAGCGATCGGTGTAATCATCTCTAATTCTGCAGTTAATTCAAGAACACCTTAATGTTTCAACGTTTTTAAACATTGATCTTAATTTAGCAAAAAGAATGTAATTTATATGTAACTAAACACATACATTTTCAACCACATACCATTTCTTTGGCACACCCTCAGCAGATAAGGACTAGGAAACTCTTCTGTTCAGTATACGAGAATATATTTTATTTTCCCAATGGGAAATACATATCAGACCGCAAAAAAGTTAAGAATATAGAAGTTGAACCCAATACCTCCTTCTGCTTATACACTTTTTTCAGCGAAGTAACCCCTGAAAGTATAAAGGCTTGCAAAACAACTCACTAACTACCCTAAATTGGCACACTTAATAGTTGCTGGTTAATAATGAATTGAATATAAAACAGCAGATAACATGGCTGATGTTGGTTCAGTGGGAGGGCCCTCGCCTGTTAAGTCAAGATCCGTTGGTTCGATCCCTGCCATAAGAAGTCTGATGAAGAGATGTGGTGATCTCCGAAACAGCTGTCACTTCTACCATTTTTCTTTGGTGTATAACAAAATATTCAATTCAAACAAACAAATAGGCCTTTCATTCACTAACTTATAATGAAAACAACAATGCAATGCATAGCGAAAACTAATTCATCCCTGGCGATACAACACCAAATCCTTATAAGTACGTTTGCCGCTAAAATGACAAACTTTGTCATAGATAAATTATCTAAGTATGCTAGGAAAGTAATAAAAATTGAAGCCTCTGACTCATCTTAAATCTCTGTCGGCGAAGCTCTGCGTACTTCTGTGTATTGTGTACGAAAAGATTATAACCTTATTTAAAAATTGATAACTTTATATTTTTAATGGATGTGCCGGTGAATAGATGTTTTTGCCAAATATATTTCCTTACATAGCAAAGTGTTAAAAACAATTTAAATCTTTGTTTAAAAATATTATTTGAATACTTTTATATACATGAAATGGTATATTAAATTGAGACGGAGTATGTATGCACCAGAAGGAGAAGAGCTAGACAAGTCAAAATTCATATGGTCGGAATGTCGAGTTCAGTTGATTTAACCATGTCCATCGATTTGTACGCAGTCTTGTCCCTCGTGGTGTACAGATTCACTGTTCTTTTGTCTGAACTGCCCAAATGGGACTACCGATTTTGCAGATTGAAGATTTTGGATGTCATAAAGGAACTTCTTCTTTATTGGCGTTGGCACCGCTTACGCGATTATAGTCGAATCAATATTAGCGCACTATTCCTCTCTTCTTTTCGCTGTCTGGCACCTGATCCTTCCAACGGAGCGGAGGTCTTCCTCTTCCTCTGCTTCCACCAGCGGGTACTGCATCGAATATTTTCAAAGCTGGACTGCTTTCATCCATTTGGACAACATGACCTAGCCAGCGCAGCCGTTGTCTCTTCATTCGCTGAATTATGTCAATGTCATCGTGTCATTGGCAAGAGTAGGACTTCAAGGCTGACATTAACTAGAGGAAATTATCTACGACCTCGAAGTACGCGAGATAGAACGATATATGCTATATTAAGAAGACTGTGGTATCGCTTTTTTATGAATAGGACTGAGCACACATAAGTTCCAATCGTCGGGCATATTTTCATCCGACCGTATTTTGCAAAGAAGCTGATGCATGCACCTATTCAGTTCTTCACCGCTGAATGTGAATAGGTCGGCCGGTAATCCATCGGATAATTTCTACAAATAAACGTCTAAAAATCTTTCAAATCCGATGATTATATCACATAGCTACCCTTCCCCTAGTTTGTTTGGATGATCCCAAAATCCATCAAATCATCAAAATCGGAAGTCTTTACCATGTTTCCCCCCTCCTCTAATACAATTTTTGAACCTGTTCGACGCTCGGCCACTAAAATTGCTCTAGTTTGTAAAAAATGAAAGACGTATTTTTGGATAAATTTAGAATAGATTTAATAAAAAAAAATTTTTTAAGCCTCTAAAGCAGACTACTGCCTTAAATTATATTTATTAGGATACTCAATGGGTTGTGGTGAAAGCCTCTGAAAATCACGTTGACTGGCAATTTAAAAGTTAAAACTTTTCACCGTTGTTTATGCAGAGAATTTCCGGTTTTCGGCAGCAACACTTTTTCTCATTGAAGCTAACATATTTTACAGTTTACTATTTTATACAAAAGCGAAAAAAAAACATATTTTTATTTGCGAGGAACAATTTAACTTTGTGATTTTTACGCTTGTCGTACTACACCGTGAAATTTGTGTTGTTTGATTTTTATTTTGTGGAATTTTTTCCGATTTTTACCATTCGCATCTTCAGTTTTTTCCAACTTCGCTGTCCACTTTGCTGAGGTGTTTTATAGTCGAAAATGCGCTGTCGTTTGGTTTTAAATTCGAAACAAAATTAAAAGCGTGTGGCAAGCCGCACCACAACGTCAGTGACAAAGCGACAAGTGTGTGGCCTGTGGCTGTCCGTTTGGTGGCGGTGGCATCCGGTTGCGGTCGAGTTGTGCCGTACATGTGTCGTGGGTCAAGTCGGATGGTTGGCTGGCTGATGCTCACACCGCACCTGAGATGCTTGCGGTAGCTAAAGTGGCGTATGGTTTATGTTGCTGCTGCTGCTGCTGTTGGTGTTGTTGTTTTTGTGTTTGTAGCTGTTGCACTTTACGTTGTAAACGAGGCAAAATAAGCGTGCGTAATTTTATTTATGTTTGGTAGATGATGTTATTGCATTTCGTGTGTACGCTGATGTGTCACGTAGCCAGGAGCGTAAAGCTAGCAGTGAATGGTGGCGGGCAGTTAACTGGCTGCCTCTTACATACATATGTACATATATTTGAGTATTTACCAGCGCTCATGTGCGTACCAGGAGTTAACGTAGAAACAGTCTCATCATATGAAACGTTGTAACGCCTTGTTTGTTTATTGTTGTTGCTGTTTCGCTTGTTTATTTGCTTTTCTGAACGTTTTTTGGTATTTTAATAAACTTTTATTTTTAATTTAGTCAGCTTGTTCGCCAAGTGTGCATACAAATTTACATACACGTACATACACACCCGAAATTGTATTAAATACTCGCTTACCAACCGTCTTCTCCTCACTTCTCTTCGCCTGAAAACCCATTCCCATCGCCATCATTGCTCGCCATCCAGTCTTTGGATCATAAAATTGGAAGGTGATTTTACTATCGTCCATCCCGCTTCTGTACACCTTAACACCGTTACCTTTAAGTACATGCAACATAGTGTTATTGTTGCTGCCGCCTCGCTCTTAGCTTTCTGTAGAGTCGTGTACATGTGTGTATGAGCGCATGTTGGTTAAAGTTTACTGGACAACTCCGTAAATGAATATTTGCGGTTACGCTTAATTCACAAATATAAAATGGAAGTAAAATAAAATTTGGCCGAATAAAAATAAAAGTAATAAATATTACAGTAGTGAATTTTCATTTAAATTTTTTTTTATAATTTTACTAGCTTAAAATTTCCAGGTACTAACTGCTCTTGTCCGCCATAACAAACGTCACGTGTTGTGATGTTTATAAACTTGGTTTTATATTTATTTTCGTGTTTGTGTAGTTTGATCGCATGATCAACACTTAAACCAGCTGGCGTGAGGCATATTTGGTTGAACTGTCTCGTTCAATAGCTCCGCTATATTTGGCTGGATGGTGGAACTGAAGCGACCTAACTTCATTGAATTGTTGCGCTTGTAAATAAAATAAATAATTACAAAGCTACATATTTAAAATTAATATATATTATTTAAACATACAAATGTATGCATATATATGTGTAATTATTACAAAATTTATCACCTATAAAATGTGTATATATAAATAGTATATATATTTACATACCGGCTGCAAGGAATTCTTAAGTTATATTGTTTTATTGTAAATAAAAATAAAAATAAAATTATATGAAATACAAGTTTGAACAATATAATAATATATAATATTCAAATTATAATAATAATTTATTTGACAGATTCGATTTCTAAAATTCTTTTGAGCGCTTCGTCGGACAACTAAATATTTATTGCAGCATATAACCCCATACAACCGATTTGTTCAGATATGAGATATGTTTATATGTTAATGAAAGGTATAAAGGCTTCGAAATGGCCTTTTCTTTATCTCACTTAACTCTATTTTGTGTGCTCTATTTTAATTTTTGCAATAGAGTTTAGTTGATTTACTTTTTAATTAATTTATTTTATTTATTCAATTATATTGTATTATATTTATTTATTTTCTTTTCTTTTATTCTGCATTACTTTTAATTCTTTTATTTTTTTTTTTTTTTCATTTTATTTTTTTATTTTATTATTTTCAATTAATCACTTTTTAATTTTTAGTTTTTTATTATATTTTTTTTTTATTTTATATTATTTTACTGCAGTTTTTCATTTGATACTATTTTACTTTCTAAATTTTTTTATTTATTTTAAACTATTTTATTTTAATTTTTTTTAATTTTTAATAATTTATTTAGTTGTTCATTTTTATATGATATTTTATTATTATTTATTTTTTTAAGTAATTACATTTCTTTGTTTCTTTTTTTCTATAATTTTATTTTATTTTATTATATTTTGGATTTAATTTATTTGTCTTATTTTACATAATTTTTTTTTATTTATTAATTTTTATTTTATTTATTTAACTTTATTATTATTTATTTTATTTTAGTTTTTTTTATTTGATTATATTGTATTTTAATATTATTTTCTTTACTTTGTTGCATTTTTTCTTCTTTTTTTTTGTATATTTCATTTTATTTTATTTATATCCTATTTTTTTATTTTATTATATTATTTTTGATTTTTGTTATATTTAATATCATATTTTTTAATTTTTTATATATGGTTTTTTAATAAGAGGTGTTATTTTGACAATTAAAGAAAACTGGCATTTTCTGAGATAAACAATCGGATTTAAATGTAAAGAGGAAGATATGCCATTAATAATGAAAAAAATCAGCGGCCGCCACATATAGGCTTACAAGATAGCCAATTGCGATCACCTCTTTCAGATATAACGCGGCCTGGGAACTTTTTCCTTAAACGATTGATGTCTTCATTGTTTGTATGGCAAGTAGGTTCGTCTTGTTGAAAGTAAACGTTGCCCAGATCAATATCATCCGCCGTAACTGTTGCTCCATTTTCGAAAATATAAGATCCAATGACCCCACCGGACCATAAATCGCACCAAACAGTTACACGTTGAGTATGGTGAGGCTTTTTTAATAATAAATATCGGCTTTCCGAACCCCAGATACGACAGTTTTGCTTATTGATGGAGCCATCGAGTTGGAAATAGCTATCATCAGTCAAGATGATTTTTCGATGAAATTCCGGATTATTTTTATGCATTTCAAGAGCCCAATCAGCAAAGACACGGCGTTGTTGATGATCGGCCGGCTTGAGTTCGTGTGTTAACGGAACTTTATAAGCCTTAAGACCCAAGTTTTTATGCATGTTACAGTGTAATAACTTTTGCGAAATGCCCAATCTCAAAGAACGACGAGGAATGGACAATATTCTCAGTTTTTCTTGAGGGACGTGCACGTGTCCTATTCTTCACATCCCTAACGACTCCCAACAGCTCCGTTTTCTCCACTAACTTGCAAAAAATAACAGCTGCAAAAGTGACATCTACCGAAACAGCAGGTTATTCAAAGTAAAACCTCCTATTGGAAAACCCTTTATTTGGTATTCATAAGTGGTTATGGGGGGAAATACTTACAGAAGTTTTCGCATTTTACTACCTCCGTTTTCGCTTTGCAAGTGCGTTCTTAAATATCATTAACACTCTTATTTCTGCTATTGTTCATACATATACTTTTGGGTATATAATGTTGTTATTATTCAATTGTTGTTTGTTGCTGCAATATTTCAATCGATTAGGGCATTTTCAACAATAATGTAACAAGCAATAAATCAGCCAAATTGTCTATGGTTAAAAGCGAACGTCCTACTTACATACAATATACATACATACATATATATATACTCGATATACATATATATGTATATAAAGCTAGACATCTTAACTCATATGTACTCACATCAATAATAACTGATGCTTATGTCAGCACGTACAAACTTCCCATTCCGTGTCATTACTCATCATATTTCATGGAGGTCAAAGTAAGAATGCCAAAACGCGATTTTGCACAGCCAGATGTTAGTTGCTGTGACCTTTCACTCAAGAAATAAAAATGCAAAAGATCGAATGTGATTTGTATAATAAATAAATATCCGCCTTTCATAGTGAAATTGTATGGAAATCTTAAATATTCACATAAGTACATATGCACACCCCATATGCATGCCCTTGTATGCCTGTGTGCATGGACTACTTTATATGATCTGTATGTGATTTCGCAGAAATATTGCAAATGCGAGTACCCTGGAGCAAAAAGTGTCGCCATCAGCGAAAGTATGCACGTTTGGTGAGGGCCGTCAGTTGAAGCGTGAGCAACTCACTGCCTGGAGTGTCTTTGGCCTTTGGTTTCTCCACTTTAAGTGGTTACCAACGTCCTCGTTGTAACGTGCGCTTTGAATTTGAAACATGTTGCTGCCTATTTGATGGTTTGTTGTTTATGTCGTTGTTGTTGCTGAACTTATCAATTTGTTTTCTATTCTTGACGTTTTATGAATAATTTAAATATTTTGGATATCCTTTCCAATTTATCATCGAAATGATTTGAATTGCCGCCGAAAGGACTACAGATGGTTCATGGCGTTTTTTAGACGAGTATGTGCCTAAGTGTTAAAATTTTAACACTTATATAAAAAAATGTTTAAATGTTGTATTTCTATGACAAGCTAACTACGATGTGGCTACTATTGGACGCGCTTGGAGTTCTTCATCAGTGTTTTCTTCCAACAGAAAATGACAAGAAATAAGAACTGTCTTGGGCCATGTCCAAGTCGTTCTACCTTTCTGGAATATAACAATATTGTATTTTGTGATTAAATATTAATGCTCAAATCTGAAAAATCGCTTAGATGGGGTCTATATAATATAGATGATTTTTTATTTAAATTTACGTGTATGGAATACTAAATTTCATGGTTTGCTGACTGATTTTTAAACCAAAAACTCATATCTGAACAAATCGGTTGTAAGGGGGCTATTTGATATCGTCATCCGATCTGGTCTCTTTCGCCAATTGTTTATTACAGTATAAAAATACACGTGCGCAACAAGTTTGGTTGAAAAATATCAAAAAACTGAGAGAACAATTTTCGTTCAAACAGACGGTTAGAGAGACAGAGATGGCTAAATGAACTCGGCTCGTCGTTCTCAACCGATCGGTATAAATACTTCAGGTTAAAGTTAATACAGTTAACCATTTCATGGTCACTAAGGTCACTAAGGTATAGAGACTACTTGGTCTCTGAAATTACTATTAAGTAATGCTCTTTCATAGCGGTCACATTGGAAAAGAAAAATGCCTTCAGCATTCCCCAGGTTCAGGTGACTATTTGTCATTTAGAGCGGCTCTGCCCGTCTTCTTCTTCATGTTTAGTCCAGCATTAGCTGAGTTCACTCTGTCACATCAGGAGGACCTGTAGATATTTATATACTTTATTGATCTAACTACTTATTTGTATGTTTAGGTCACTTCTTCGTTGCTCAAAGTCTTTTACGAAAATGTCAATATGAATGACTCGAAGTAAGCTCACTCTCAAGTTGATGCTTATATCCAAATCATACTATTAATAATATTTTTGTAAATCTCTCGCTGATCGCTTTTCCATAAAGAATGTATTATTTATATTTCGAGCAAATGGAACTTGGTTCCAGGTCTCTGGCCCATTTTCAGGAATTAAAAGTGTTCCCATTTATATATATTATCCAAAAACGTAACTAAACAAATTTCAATTAAAAGAAACCAAAATTCATGTAAATGGAACCATAGGTACGAATTATCTGAATAGGTCTGCCCTGGTCCACGTATAAACCTTGCCAGGAACCATTAAACAATCTGACAAAATTTCAAGTTCGGTCGGTAATTTTTGGAGGTTACCAGATCTTTACAAATGAACATAAGATTTTTATGTGTACGTGTATATATAGATATATAGATTAATAATTCTATCAATGCAGCATTTGTATAGTATTCTACGTAACTTATCGTGTATGTATGACTTATATTGTAGTTGGTTGAAAAAGTAAGTGTGGATCCCAACTTTATAATCTCTTAAGCTCTTCGTGCCTACCTGTGTTCTTCCCTTTATACACTCTTCCTCCCTTGACTGCCCATCTCATCAACGTCGGATCTAAGGTCTTCGTGGGTAATATGACATGTCAATCGACTGAAAGCTCGTGGTCAACGTTTTGCCTTCTACGAAATGTGCGCCGAGTTTACATAGTCTTGGGAGATTTCGCATCAATCTATCTACTATAGTACGAATTTATCTTTTGCTCTATGAAAGTAATTATTTGTTTTGCCTGCAACAATTCATTCTCTACTAGTTATTTAGTGTTACCTCCCACCTTTGATATCCTTTAGGTAAAAATTAAAGTCGCTGAGGGTGAAAGTCTCCCCCGTGGCGCTAATTTATTTCAGCTCGTTCGCCGTTTTATTGTCTTTTACAAGGTGCCAGAGTCAGGGTGTTTTTCCGAAGAATCGTAAATTGACTAAGAGTCTTTTTCGTCCAATCACAGATCCATAGTCAGAGCATATTTATTGAAGATAAATCTCACTTTTAGGAAATTAACAGCTAATCACTCATTTTATATATTATATATTATTAGACAGCAGAGAGCTGGTCAAAAAAAAAAAGAGGGAGCTTTCTTACGCTTCCCACAAACGCAAACATCTCGATACATACTCGTATATATAAAATGTGTAAGTTGCCTGCCGCTTGTCACTGATTTCAATAAATCACTTCTCTTCTTTGAATACCCACTGACGATTTTGATGTATCTAAACCCCACCTTGTTGTTGTTATTGTGTTGCTTATGACATTTGTATGAGTGTTGCAGGTGCTTTTATTGCGGCGAAACCGCGTGCCGCGTCTAATTCGATCAGAGTTGTCCTTGTGATTTATCCTAACTGTGCACAGCTTTATACATATACTTTTGGAACATTTTTTTTTGTTTTTAATAAATCCTTTTAAGCATCCAGTTCATTTAATGCCACTAGTTTAGAAATATATACTCGTATGACGCATTTCATATGCAAAACTCATACATACACATATGTGTATACTTCCACTCTCCCATACATCACAAGTAGCTTCTTATCCACTTTTTATATCCCTATCCTTCTGCTTTATTAAATATTCATGCGTTTCAGCAGTTTCCCCAATTCACCATCGAGGCGGTCGGCTGTTCGGTTGGTGTATTAAACGGTGTGACTGTCGCAAGCCGAAAATTCTTGTGGCAAACTCGATGCAATCCTGTGCTGTCCTGGCTGCTTTCCTATGAAAATATGTGCAAGTTTACTTATGTGTGTGTGTGTATGTGCAGCCATATGCACAACAAATTGCCCCATGAATACTTGAATGCTAACCCTTTTGATAACTCTTGGATTTGTGCTCGCACTGCTTGAGAATTTTTGAGTATTCGCAGCAGCTCCATCTGCCTTTTTGTCCTCAGTGTCCTTCTTAACTTCACGGTACTCTTTCTACTTTACTGCCTCGGCAGCTGTGGCTACTTATCTTGCGTTTCTTTGCAGCGCGTACACTGCCTGTGTATGTCGGCTTGTATGCATTCTTATGCATGTGTTATACTTATGCGAGTCTTAATTAACTTAAGTTTGATTTATAAAACCACTCACCATTCACCACTCACCATGGGTGCTCTATAAAATTTTTAGTGATTTGTTTTGTTTCGCTTTATTTAATATTTTATTTTTTACTATTCGAATTTTTCCCACTTGAAAGCGTTGAGTTTTATACATTTTATTGCTATTTTTTGAATTTAAAATATATACACAAATTAAAAAAGTATACCTAAGTCGGTCCTCGGAATGTAGCTCAATACGAGTTATGAGCAGCGTGTTTGAATGTCGGTATATAAAGGCAGGTTTACATTCTCTGTGACTTTTTTGACATCTTCTATAGCCAATTGGCTAGTAGTGCGTGCTACTGTACCAAACCTGGCCAGACCAATATCGAGGTTTGGTATATTTGAACAAAATTCTAAATGCGATCCCTCGGCACTAAACCCTCCATTTGTGTTTCCTGCAATGAGGAGCTCTTCATAAAAAACTTTCAGCTAGTCGGAGACGGCTTAAAAAGTTTATCCCTGCATTTTTTGGAAAAATATCAACAGGCACCCGGAAAAAAATCACCGCAGAAAATCGCTTCAACGGTTAAAAAGTGCTAATTTTGTATACATACTCGTATATGTATATTTTTTATTTACTTCGAAAGCTTTTATTTATATGGAAGTCTTGATAATTTGATATTTTGATTCGAGATCCTAAACTTGCGGCATTGAATTAATTCAGTTGATTCAGTTTGATTCAGCTTAATTATTGCCCTATTTGTTTTGTAGAAATTATTCTTATTTGTTGTTTTTAATAAAGATTTCCGGAAAAGAGATAGTAAGAAAAAATAAATAGCTTAGAGCAATATCTTAAAAGGAAATTGTTTCCGGCGCATGTCTTTTTTGAGTGGACTTCCCCTAATGAATATTGAATCGAAACAGTAAAACTAGTTTTTAGGAGTTTTAGGCGAAAGATGCGCATTTTGTGAGTTCTCTACCGCATTTACAAAAAACGGAATAAAAAGGCTTAACTAAATCATTCAGAATTTTAGATTGAGCTGAATTTTTTACGTTTCCAATTATTATTGCGCTTTTTCTATATATCCAATTTACCGTTTTATGGAATGAATGATTAAGTGTCCCAAAAACTGTTGATTTGAATAAATCAGTCGACTTGACCCAGTTAAAACATATTCGCATAATAATGCTTCTCTTTAACTAATGATAATTTTTTTTATATAATAGCATCTTTTCAACTCTAATATGTGAATAAAGAAATCAAAATCTTAGCTAATTACATAGTAATATATACTTAGTTTTTAGTTGGGCTAAATATAGCAAGGCATTCAGTTGAAAGACAGGCAAATGCCTTGAACACCACTCGAGGGGGTGTGTGTTTGTGTTTGAAAATATTTTCGTATTGTATTTCATGGAATAGTATTTCTTTATCTAATTTTCGTCATGGCGTCATAATGGTGATGTTTGCGTTATAATTCTATTGAAAAGCTAATATTTTCTTCTTAATACTCGTATGTGCAAATATTGTCTCATGTTTTTGTTGTAGATAACAGTGTAATAATTTATAACATCTTTTTGCTTTGCTTTCAGGAAATCGCAGCGATTCTTATCAGTTTCGATAAACACAATGAGTGGCAGTCCAAGGAAGTCAAAACCAGGTGAGTCAAAACAAAATTTTTCGGTTTTTTGCGTAGTAGAAATAATTGTGAGCACCTTAAACTATTGAGAAGATTTGTGTGTAACTTAGATTAAAAATATATTAAAAAAATTTCATTATTCATGGCCAGACCTACTTTCGAAATTATGGAAAAAGCCATGCCATGTATTTCCGCCATGAAACCAAGAGCTCCTCACAAAAATCCATCAACCGTTTGGAAGTTGAATATACATATACATTTTTATAGCACTTACACCCTTATCGACGACAAACAGCAAAAGGAATAAATGACTAGCATGCTATTGTGGAATCGGCCACAATAACGTAAGCAGTGCTTACAGTATTTAATAAAAAAAAAGAAACAAAAAAAGCAGAATGTACGCTCGACTCTAAACCCACTGCGAGAAGAATGAAATGATTAAAAGAATTAAAGTTGAGTAGAAATTAACTTTCAAGTCCGAACTGTTATGTATATTTGAAGACGTTAATTGTTTGAATAGGCAGATCTGAACCCTTTTAGTAGCTCACGCAGACACCCACCCGCAACAACAGTCCCTATTTGCATATGTATACTAAATATAATATGTATAAATTAGTAGTCTTACTTTATCTAATTCTTCACTCTTTACTCTTCCAGACCGAAAAGCGGTTCGCTGCTTCTGTACTCTCGGAAAAAGGTACGCTACCGACGGGATGGCTATTGTTGGAAGAAACGCAAGGATGGTAAAACAACGCGCGAGGATCACATGAAACTAAAAGTGCAAGGAACAGAGGTAATGTATCAGGCGAAGGTGTTGTTGTCATTGTAAAGTACTTAAGCAGCCTGAAAAAGGTTGCTTCTTAGGTGCTGATAATTTCCGCATATCATTCGGCAATTTTTTTTGTTTCGGTTTTTTTTATTATTAGTTGTTTTTGTCCACTCGGCCGGACAACACTTGCTGTGCAATTAGGCAATTAGTGCCAACTCCATGCGCTTGCTTGTTTTGCTTCCTTCCTGCTTTGCAGCTTTGTCGATAACCTTTTTGTGTGAACACTTTTTTCCACATACTTTTCCCGGCCGCTATTTCTGGCGATGTGGTGGGCCGTGTTTGGCCACTTAAGATTGGCGTCGTCGTTAGTCAGACGCTGCCATGAAATTAATTTACAAGATAATGAAAACAAAGCCAGTAACACGAAATGTATTTAAGAAAAACTAACTATTTTTTTTAAGTTTTCTTTTCTCTTTGTATGTTCGTGTGTACGCGTCTTCTCACTCTATTCTATTTTGGCTTATTTGCTGGTGTCGGCTGCTCATGTGCAGCATACGTTGTGTTGCTGCCCCAAGGGTTGCTTGTTGGGTCGACCAGCTTGTTGGCTGGCTGATGGCTGGTTGGCCGGTGTATCCATGAGTTATGATTTCCCGCCGGAAACATACATGGAGTGACTGTTTGCTATTTTTTTGCATTACTGACGCCCTTTTCGATACGAAACTACTGGCAGATATACATTTTTCTTTTCCTAATTTTTTTTCTTTATTTTTTTTTTTGCAATGGATTGAGGAAGATTTTTAGCAGGGGTGTGCTAACACGGGATAAGCTGCTAATGCAATAAGTTTAAGGGTTAAGTGTATTTACAAGTCTGAAGTGTATAAACTTGCCGACCCATCAACGAGCTCACGACCCTGGTTCACACAAACTTGCATGGCGAACGTACATACGTTAGGCGGTGGGTCTGGTGGGGTTATTGGCAGAGGATGGAGAAAATATTTGTATAATTTCACGCCAATTTTTTCGAAATGCCGCCTTTGTTTTATTGCGCTGTTGGTTGGTTGTCGTGATTTTTGTTGTTTCAATTTTTAAATGCCTTTGTTTGTAATTTTTTGCACTTATTTTTTCTCTCTCTATTTCTTTGCACATTGCACATTGTGCTGTCAAATGACTTTCTTCTTCATTTTACACTCCTGTATCTCGTTCGTTCGCTAAGCAGTATCAAGATTTATGATTTGTTTAAAGACGGAAGCGCCAAGACATTGGCTCTGCCCCAAGCCCCTAGTCTCGCCAACATGGGCTGTCATTTCAACTTGCATTGGGAAGCGATAAGCAATTGTTTTGGCGCTCAGTGTTAGCACAGAGCGGGTGGTTGGCATACAGGGGGAGGGAAGTTTCGCGTATTTTACGATGTCTCTGTTGGCGGCATCAGCCGTCAGTCATCAGCGGGCGGCATTCGGCGCACAAAAAAGAATCCTATTTATCTTCTGGACATGCAAGTGAACGTCGTGGAGCAAAGAAATTGTAAGAGTTGTTGGTGGAATATGGGAAATATTTGATAGTTAAAAAAAAGGGTTGAACCTTGGCAAAAGGAAGAAAACTGTTACTCAGTCTTGCCATTTTATCAAAGCTTGCTTTTCTTTTCTCAGAGTTTATTTTTTTCTGAGCACAGCGTGACACATCCTTAAAACAAGAGTAATTCAATTTTACTCACACTCATACGTTTTTGCAATATTTCATATTCTAATTAAATAAATTTGTTTTCGCTGTTATTTTGCTCGAGATTTTAGTGCATTTTTATGTTTTTGTTTTTCTCTTAGCCAAATGGTGATTCAAGGTCTGCGAATAGAAGAACTTTGAAAAAATTTAGAACAACAAAAAATATTTTTTTATGAACAGCATACATATTTGTTTACGTACATACATAACAAATTACATATCAAATATTTTTCTCTATAATCCTTGTAGTGTATCTACGGCTGCTATGTGCATTCGGCCATTCTACCAACTTTCCACCGCAGGTGTTACTGGCTGTTACAGGTGAGTAGTAGATTAATTTTAATATTACATTTTTTGTTCTTACAATATTAGTGTTTAATAAATTTTTGAAGCTACGAAATGGATAACCTTATTTAAAGTCTGTGCTGTCATGAATGTGCAGACTTTTTATACAAAAATACCTCAAATGTCTGAATAGCCAGAGGGTATTTAAGAAACTTTTAACTTTTTTTAAGGTCTAAAAGAACTCATGACTGAATCATCCGAAGTTAAAAAATCTCGTGTTTTATAAAAAAGAAGTAAATTAGTTAAAAATTTGCTCAAAATTTTCTTTAATAGTTGTGATTCAAAGATCTGTGTATAAGAACGGTTGAGTACTTTATCAGAACTTTTGACAACCAGCTATGAAAGCATAATTTCGAGGCAAACGCGTTTAAAGTTCAGAGCGATGCGCCTATCTGTCTATCTACCTGAGCACTTTCCCCAGACTGTAATTCCGAAACTTGTCTTTGGATCGACTTGAAAATTGGAGATAATATACTCGAGGTGCTGAAGAAAGAAATTAATAAAATAATAAAAAATTATATTATAAGTAGTCAGCTGCAAAAAAAAAAACAATTTTTCATAGCATAATAATTAAATTAATATTTTTTTTTCACCAGAATCCAGATATAGTTTTGGTACATTATCTGAATGTACCATATCCGGATGATAATAAAATGGCTGTCATTGCGCCGAGTATTACACTCTGGGGTGATAAGAAAGAGTGGACCAAAGAGGAGCTTGTCAATCAACTAAAACCCATGTGTAAGTATTGAGTGTTTGATGAATATTTTACTCTCTATTAAATAGTTATTATCCACTACAAATGTTTTGTTGATTCTTCCATTTCAATGTTTTGGAATAATAAATTATCACATTACATTTAACAAACCGAAAGTGTCGGTAAAAAAAGTTAAGATAAAGGCTTAAAAACAGAGATAAATAGTAATCATAAATAATGGTTAAATATATAGAGATTTCGAAATTTTTGATAATTTATAACTATTAATTTTTAAGATTTATCAAGTCGCTCAGAAAACGATAACTCAAATTATTTTATATTTTTTTAATCAGATATAATTTTAACTTTTCGATTTGTATATTTTCGCTTATAAGTAAAAGTAATTTTCTCTAAGATTTTTTTTTTTTCGAATAAAAACAATTAATATCTTCTTTACTAAGTTATTTGATCAAAAATAAAAATTTTTTCGGAGCGATATTTTTCCATTTAAAAATATAAATAATTTTTTGACTTGTATTTTTTTGATCACACTCAATCGTTGAAAACGTCTTAGCGAGTTTCCAATGAATAATTTTGGGTGGTAAAATATGTTTGTTCTAAAGTATTGAAATTTAAATTGACTTTACCTTTTCACCTTGTTTTTACTCAATTTTCCGAAATTGTCGTGCCAATTACTTCTACCATTTGCTGAAACCAAATGGAGTCAAGATTCACTCCAACTGAGCCCCTTTTGCTCTGCTATCAGCGACGGGTATCTACTTAATAGAAAATTCAGAGTTATGTCTATTCAACTGTATACACATTGACTAAAAATATTTCGCCTTGTCCTCAGTCACGATCACACCAATTCGCTTTGCTTACACGTTGGTCCCAGAAGCTACTCTTTGAGTCGGTAATTAACGACGATGGTGGTCTTATATATTTAATTTAGCTGTGGTTATATTTTGTATTAACTATTTAAACTATTTAACTATGTAAGACTCTACAGTCACCTGGTTTAGGGTTAAAAAGTACTATTAAGCACATTAAGTTCAGTTTACGAGTTACACGAGACTTTCGCTTAAATATCGACGAAAAATTTCGACGTCGACCGTACTTCTTAGGTTTGTGAATAGAGAAAAAACCTCTTCCCCGAAGGACAAAGTGAATGGTATAGAAAACGATCTAAAAAACTTACAATGTCCGTCGTTGATGGTATTACATGCAAATAGTATAACAATTTGTTCGGCATAACAATGTGTCTTCAGCGACTCTTAGTTAAATATTTACAAATATTTTGCTGTAAAAAATAGAGTTAGGAAGTCGTTGCCAGTCGTACAACAACTGATATAAAAGCTTCAAATGAGTACCAAAGACAACCCTTTCCCCAACCATCTGTTTATTAAACTTGCTGGGTATACTGCAGAATGTACTTCCTCGGCAATGAATAGTTTGAAAACCTTTTTTGTGGAATTTGACCAGAGAAGAAACAATAAGTGGCTTAGTCCTAAAGAGTTTTATATTTATTATAAAAAACATTAAAAAAGTAGTGATTTTGCTATAACGAATCAAACCGCACAGGTTTTTTGTATAAAATATTTATCTCTCACAGGTGGGTTTATTTAAAATAAAATAAGTGGAAATAAATAATATATTTTACAAATTCAAAAAAAATTAGTGACTTAATCTAATTTTTAAAGACTTAACTAAAATGCCAATTTATTCACTTATTTAGTGTCAACGGTTACTTCGGATGACGACTCTGATTCCGGCAATGATATAGAAATATCGGTAATATCGTTTTTTTTAATTTATGTAAAATTTTTCCATAAAGATAATTTGAATTTCACTTTCTCTTGTTCTACCCATTTCAACTTAAAGACGGCTGAGACTGTTGAATCTTTAGTGTGTCAATTGATGGAGAAGCAGCGTTTGTCACGTCAAGCTGCTTTAGTTAAGCAGCTGGACTGCGGTTGCGGCGATGCTTCGTGTGCCGATGGAAAAACTTGCTCTCACCCTGTTATGCGGCGGCCGACTTTATTAAAATCGGTAAGCGAGAAACGGCTTAGTATTGCCGATGGTTATGGACCGGGAACGAGCGGTACGCCAAATGTAGTGATTGGCCAAAAGGTAAGTTCGCTAAATAAAAAGGTTTAAATGATTGTTGTTATCTTAATTATTATCTTTATTACTGTTTATTTATTTATTTTTTTGTAAATTCTTTCCTTTTTTTTGGCCAGCTTTACTCGCGATGGTCGGAACGTCGATTGCGTGATGCAAGTGATCAGCAACATCATCAGTATCAGTCTAGTCATCATCTGCAGCAGCAGACCTTGCCGCAGGAGTCAGCGATTAAATTCCAAATAATTCCACCACAAAACAACGAACAACAACAACAAGCTTCCTATCAACAGCACCAACAACAACAGCATTATCGACAGATGGCTGCTCGAAACAATATGATTTTACAACAACAGCAGCAACAACAACAACAACAACAACAGCAGCAGCAACAACAACAACTGCATCACCACCAACAACAGCAGCAGCAGCAGCAGCAATCAAATTTCAATCAAAGCTCATCAACAATTTCCAACAGCAATCATAACAATCAATTAAATTTGCAACGATTTGTAGCTAATCACGTCAGCAACCACAACCACAGCAGTAGTAATAATGTCAGCAATGGCAATAATAATAATAATTCACATGTAAATCATCGATTACAAATAGCAAAAACAACAATAACAGCTACATCTGTCGCGGCGGCTGCTGCCGTTTCTGCCAGTATTGAGCAACCAGGGGCTGGGGGTGGTGTGATGGGTATGAATGAGGCTGAACTAATTGGAAACCCCAACCATATGCCCACAAATGCCCAGCAGAGCAATGCCCATGGCACTCTCAACCGCAACGGTAGTCAATTAGTGTTGACACCTCACCAGCAGCAGCAGCAGCAGCAGCAACAGCAGCAAGGCGTAGTAAATAATAATAGCAATTACAGCTTCAATAAGCTTCAACAACAACAAACTGATGCATCCCCATCATCTTCTACTTCTTCCACGCAACAGCAGCAACAACAAGATTTTTATAGCAGACTGCAACAACAACAACAACAGCAACAAAATCTACAAACAACGAATGACATAAATATGTCCTCCGTCTCCAATTCTTCCACCCAATCTCCACAAACACAACAGCTACAGCAAATGCACCACCCACATGCGCATTTGCAATCACAAATGCACTCACACTCGCAACAAGCTAACCAACAGCAGCAGCTACGGCAGCAGCCACAGCAAGTACAACAACAAGAACAATCAGCAAATACAACGACATTAAATATTTCCTCGACGACATTTTCATCGTCATCATCGCCTTCATCGTCGTCATTGTCAAGAGTGGAGCCGATGTGTATGTCGCCTGAGCATCAGCCATCGACACCAGTAAGCCCAACAACACTAGGCTTAAGTAGTAATAAGGATCCTTTACAACAACACCAGCAGGAAAAGCAACAGCAACAGCAACAGCAGCAGAAACATACACAATTACATGCTACTTCCTCGCCGACTACAACACCTTCAATTCAGTCGATTATGAATGATAATGTGGGTCATCATAAACAATCGGACATTGGCGATACATTGTCTGCTGAGACCACAGGGGCTGATGAAAATTTAATTGGCGAACAGGCTGGTAGGCTGGGCGAAGAATTGACTGCGCCTACTGAGAGTGATGATACGGAGGAGGTGAGTTTATACTTCTATCCCCTTCATCCTCTCATTTATTACGCTTTCTTTTGCTTTTTATTAATTGCAACGATATGACTAGTAGATATTATCTCTTTTAAATTTTATTTATCTCACATTATTTCACTTCGATTTAATTCATTTCAGTCTTAGTATAATTTTATTTTATTTTAATTGAATTGAATTTATTTTATTTTATTTTATTTTATTTTAATTAAATTAATTTAATTCTATTTTATTTTATTTTTTCTATTTCATTTCATTTTATTTTATTTTATTTTATTTTATTTTGTTTTATTTTATTATATTTTATTTTATTTTTTTTTATTTTGTTTTATTTTATTTTATTTTATTTTATTTTATTTTATTTTATTTTATTTTATTTTATTTTATTTTATTTTATTTTATTTTATTTTATTTTATTTTATTTTATTTTATTTTATTTTATTTTATTTTATTTTATTTTATTTTATTTTATTTTATTTTATTTTATTTTATTTTATTTTATTTTGTTTTATTTTATTTTATTTTATTTTATTTTATTTTATTTTGTTTTATTTTATTTTATTTTATTTTATTTTTTTTTGTTTTATTTTATTTTATTTTATTTTATTTTATTTTATTTTATTTTATTTTATTTTATTTTGTTTTATTTTATTTTATTTTATTTTATTTTATTTTATTTTATTTTATTTTATTTTATTTTATTTTATTTTATTTTATTTTATTTTATTTTATTTTATTTTATTTTATTTTATTTTATTTTATTTTATTTTATTTTATTTTATTTTGTTTTATTTTATTTTATTTTATTTTATTTTATTTTATTTTATTTTATTTTATTTTATTTTGTTTTATTTTATTTTATTTTATTTTATTTTATTTTATTTTATTTTATTTTATTTTATTTTATTTTATTTTATTTTATTTTATTTTATTTTATTTTATTTTGTTTTATTTTATTTTATTTTATTTTATTTTATTTTATTTTATTTTATTTTATTTTATTTTATTTTATTTTATTTTATTTTATTTTATTTTGTTTTATTTTATTTTATTTTATTTTATTTTATTTTATTTTATTTTATTTTATTTTATTTTATTTTATTTTATTTTATTTTATTTTATTTTATTTTGTTTTATTTTATTTTATTTTATTTTATTTATTTTATTTTATTTTATTTTATTTTATTTTATTTTATTTTGTTTTATTTTATTTTATTTTATTTTATTTTATTTTATTTTATTTTATTTTGTTTTATTTTATTTTATTTTATTTTATTTTATTTTATTTTATTTTATTTTATTTTATTTTATTTTATTTTATTTTGTTTTATTTTATTTTATTTTATTTTATTTTATTTTATTTTATTTTATTTTATTTTATTTTATTTTGTTTTATTTTATTTTATTTTATTTTATTTTATTTTATTTTATTTTATTTTATTTTATTTTATTTTATTTTATTTTATTTTATTTTATTTTAATTTATTTTATGTTATTTTATTTTATTTTAATTCATTTTATCTTATTTTATTTTATTTTATCTTATTTTATTTTTAATATTTTATTTTATTTAATCTTAGTTTGTTTTATTTTATTTTATTTTTTATATTTTATTTTTTTTATTTTATCATTGCATTTATTTTAAACCGAGTTCTTGTATCATATTTCAAAGCCGTTACATTTTATTATTATTTTTGCTTAAAGATGTCACCCGGCGGTGATGGAAATCAAACTATAAATACTTCCAATAACAACAACCACAACAATTGTAACGACAACAATCAAGTAACAGAGTACAACAGCAGCAGCACTACAGAAGGTTGTGTAAATATTGGTGCTTCCAACGATGGTGCCATTACGGTAAACAATGTACAACAACAACACGGAACAACACATCCGAATTCCCATGAAAATTGTGAAACAGACCATCAACAACAACATCAGCAATCACATACAATTGATTTTGGATCGCTGGATCTGAACACCGATGGTAATACTACCAATGGTCAACGGCAACAGCAACAGCAACAACAACACCAACAACAATCAGTTTCACATTCCCCACACGATTTGAACGATTCATTGAGCTTCCTTAATGAGACACTCGATCTCTCGCAAGAGGACATACAACGCACGCTCATTGCGAATATGCCTTTCGGCGTAGCAAACCAAAAAGTTTCTTCGACTACACCGGCCACGGCAGCGGAAGCTACAGAGGCGCAAATATTGAGCTCCATCGACTTTTTGGAGGGCAATTGTGGTGGTCAAAGTGACGATGAAATTCTCGTGCCCGGCGTTACTTGTGAGGGTGATGACGAGGATGCTGACGATGTTTTTGCCAATTTGGATGCTTTCGACATGCTAGTCGAATTTCCTGAATTAGATTTAGATGATAAACAAGCACTATCTAACGCGATTCATCAGCAACATCATCATACACAGCAGCAGCAACAACAAACCAATATACACAGTTCATTGGAGCAGCTGAGCAATAACCAACCACAGTGCAATACAGCTTTGGCAAGCGACAAAAAGATATTAAACATTTGTGATTTCAGTCCCGAATGGGCATATACAGAGGGTGGCGTCAAAGTGCTTGTAGTCGGCCCATGGACTAACAACGCGTCATACACTCTTCTTTTCGACGCGCAACCAGTGCCAACGCAACTGATACAAGAAGGAGTTTTGCGATGCTGCTGCCCTCCACACGAGGCTGGCTTCGCTACATTGCAAGTGTCTTGTAACAATTTTATAATATCCGACACAGTTTTATTCGAATACAAAACAACTCTGTGCCAAGAGCCACCCTTCGATGCGAATACAAACGATTGCCTGTATAAGTTCACATTGCTTAACCGCTTGGCGTTAATTGATGAAAAAATGCAAGTAAAAGCGGAAGCAACCGCAACACTGGTGAGCATAACAAATGAGAACAACAATATGAATTTTAATACGTATATATATATATGAGCGTTTTAATTTTCTCACATATGTTTTATTCTAGTTTGAACAGCAAACACTTTTATTACACAAGAATTTTGAAGAACAATTGGTTAGCTACTGCCAACAGCTAATGAAACGTGTTTGGCTGCAGAACGGCAGTAACTGGGGTGGTGGCTTCAAGGGTATGACTCTGTTGCATCTAACAGCTGCATTAGGTTATTCCAAGTTGGTTTGCGCTTTACTCAATTGGCGTTCTGAGAATCCGAATATCGTACTAGAGACTGAGATTGATGCACTGAGTCGAGATGTCTACGGTTATACACCAATGGTATGTGATAATTTGTTAAACCTTATAAAAAGTGAGTTGGTTTACCTTTCATGAACCTGAAAGAGAGAAGAGATATACCCATCCAAATTCACACGGTTGAGATCTGAATGACGTTGAATTAAATTAGCTTTATTTACCAAACCGTTTGTGTGTTTGAAAGCAAAAAAGTTACACATTTTTTGGGAAACGCTCTCGGCGTTTGAGCTTCCATAAAACCATCTCCACAGATTTGTAGTTTTATGCTAAATATCCTCTCTGTTTCATGCTAAATATCCTTCTCTGTTTCATGTTTGTTATCGCTTAATTTGATTTAAATTTGAATTAGCCTCGGTTCATGAAAGTTTTAAACTCTTTGGTATATTACATACATATTTCATTGCCACTTTTTTGTTCATTCATTATAATTTACTTCTATTTTCCAAGGCTTGGGCTTGTGCTTACAATCACTTGGAAATGGCTATCATATTGTATAAGTGGAATCATAACGCCTTGAAGATTAAGGATAACGCTCACCAAACACCTTTAGATATTGCTCATTACAAGGGGTTAGTATAAAAAGTATTATTTATTAAATTTATTTGAAATATGAATTTCTAAGTTTAAATAATAAAAAATATTTCTACATCACCGCAGGCATAAAGTTCTTTTGAATGAAATTTATCGCCTAGAAGAGGAGCGGATCACACAAAATAAGAAAAACACATTTGGCAATATATCGCTTAGCCTAAATAAATATGCTGTAAGTTGGCAGTAAATAAGTTTTATTTACTTTCTATATATGTATATATGTAAATAATAATTAATACTAATCCAACTTAATTTGCGAAACAGCAGCTCACGGGTGTACACTCAAAATCATTAAATTCCAACGAACAATTATATGATGTTAAAGACAACGAACAGGTTTTCAACTCCTTAGAGGCCCTGGACATGCAACGGAGTCATGATGGTGTGTTCCTGCGTCCAGTAGCCGTAGCAAGGTATTGAGCGTTGATCAAATTTTGTAAATTATTTATAGTAAAATGCATTTTTAATTGTAGCAATCAAAGCCCACCCAATGCCAGTCGTTTCTCGAAACGATCGTCTGTGGATAGCGGCATTAATATGGACATTCGAACGAAGCCAGGAAAATCTTTCAAAGATATTACGCGCTTGCAAAGGTAATTGCAGTAAATCTGTCGGGGTGTTTTATATATATATATATATATGCACATACATATATACATCGAAAGTACTAAAATAATAGATGACTTTTTGTTTGACAGCTTCGAATCGCATGACAATTTCAATTTGGCCGTGGAGTCATCCCTTGATGCTTTGGCAGCAACAAATACAACGAATATACTGCTGTCGCCTACCCGCAAAATGGACTTTGCATTGTGTAAGTGTATACGCATTATGTTTGTCATATTGTTTCATAAATATTATTCAATATAAAACAATAATATTCTTTTAAACTTTAAATATGGTTTGTTTTGTAAAATTATTTTTGCGTAATTTGATTTGTTTTTAAAAATATTTTAATTACATATGTTTTCCTTTCTCGACAATTGTATAAATTATTAAATTTGATTTGAAATCTATTATATATTTTTTTCCAATATTATATGTATGTACCTTATATGTGTATGTATATCAGGCGAGGTATCAACTGGCGATTCAAGTCCCTTACCCGACAAAGATCACGATGATACATCAACGATCAATAATGATGATGTAAACGATGTGACTATAAATAATGAGAACGATGGTATTGTAGGTCAGTTTGTGTGTGCGCTATGTACTCTTTATGTAATTCATACATATGTGTATAATTCACTTTCTGTACTGTACAGTACTACTACTACTACTACTACTACTACTACTACTACTACTACTATTAGGTACATTTCTCCAGTACACAAATACAGTGCATAAAACGAATATTATTCACATTACCGTTATTACAAATATGTACCTGTACATGACACTGAAGATGTGTACTGTATGTTGTTTACGTTATTAATTGTTGTTGTATAAATTGTTGGCGTATATGAGTAATTAATGAACTGGAAAAGCTAAAGCTACATACATATATACATACATAACTAACAATAAAACTGGTGTAAATATTTTCGTATTTATTCTCATGTAATTCCATAATGAGTAAAATTGGTATATGTAAATAAAATCAAAACTTAAATTATTCATAATTGCAAAGTACACGTATGTAATAAATCTTAGTTCATTTATTTCGAATAATAAACAAACGAAAGTGATGAAAGAGTTCTGTAAATGATATTCCTGTACATTTGGCCTTTTTGTTGGTGGGATATTATTTTTATTTTATTTTATTTTATTTTTTTCATTTAACTTAAATATTTATTAAATATCTATACAATTTGCATGTGTTATCCGTCTGTAATAGAAAAATCTGTATGTATATGTATGTGTTTCTCTGTAGTTGGCTAATTAATTGATTGATTATTATTATTGATTTTTTGTAATATATGTATGTAAGTATGTATGCAAAAACAAACGTCATTAATGTTGTCAAATGCTTGTGTCAATGTATTACTGAAGTGTTACATGCCTTAACGTGGTGGGTGTTTGATTATGATAATAAGCTAAGAAAAAACAATTGATATAAATACATAGATTGTATACAGGTATACTCGTATTTGCCTGCTTTCTGCCAGCTGTAGTATTTGTTCACGTTTTATGTCTTTGATGTCTACTAACACAATTACAAATGCAATGCATTTAACCTGTAAATTTTGCTATTTCATTTTCTAGGGGATTCTGATGCCAAAGTACTAACCTTGGCCGAACACATCATCGCAGCTATGCCCGAGCGCATTAAGGTAACGAATGCACATGACACGTTCAATTATATTTTAATACACACAAATGTTCTACCCTTTGTATTTTTTACAGAATGAAGCCGATGAGATGATGGTGTTAGGTAGTCCTTTAACGGAACCGCTTAACTCTGATTCGCCAAGCTTAAATAACGGCTTTATGGATCCGCTTGATTCTCTGCCTAACACACATTTTGAAAGCTTCGATTTCAATGATCACAGCTATCGTTATCACGATGTCAGCACACCGTGCTCTAGTCTCAGCCCGGCGAGCTCGGGGCCATTGCAATCACCAGCTAGTTACTCCATACTGGGCGCCGATCCTTCGGTTAGTTCACCAAGTCCACCGCCATCTACGAAACAGTTGACCGAATTTTTACATGCCTCCAGTAATAGTCAATATCCATTTGAAGCGGATTTCTCCAAACTAACTTTAACAGGTTTGTAGAGCAGATATAATTATTTTAAAAACAAATTCTTAGTTAACGTTATATTCTCTTGCACATACAGACACGGAGCAACGTGAATTGTATGAGGCAGCGAAATGTATACAGAAAGCATATCGTTCATACAAGGGCCGCCAAAAGTTGGAGGAACAGAATAAGGAGCGTACTGCTGCCATTGTTATACAGAATTATTATCGCCGCTACAAGCAGTATGCCTACTATCGTCAGATGACAAATGCCGCTCTCGTCATTCAACACGGGTATCGCTCGTATTGTCGCAATAAACGTTTCAAGAAATCACAATCATCCATGTCCACGGGCATTGATTTGTCTGCCGGCGACAGTCAAAGCAGTCCAACTTCGCAATGTTTATCAAGTTTCTATGATCACTTCCGTAACGACCAGCAACAGCAACAACAGCAACACCTTGAATTCAATTCCCAGCCGAACACACCAAAGGAGACTAGTCCATCTGGTCCTTTAAAGTAAGGCTTAATTGAAATGTTTTGTAGTTGTAATGCTATTACGAAATCATATTTATATGTGCGTTTCTTTTAATTAATTCGACTTATGGCGTCCAAATTAGCTGAATGACTAGCTGTGCAGAGTGTTACTTTGCCTGACCAATATCCAAATTTTAGTGAATAAATTTAAACAAGAAAGTAGAGCTGTCTTGACCATATCAAATTTATAGTATTTCATTTTAGTCTTAAATATTAATTCTCATATTTGAAAAAACGGCCGCTATAGCCGAGTGATTAGCATTACGTACTGCCATTCTGAAGGCCGAGTCCGAGTTCGAGTCCTGGTTCGACCAATATCCAAAATTAAGTTAATTTTTCTAATTGCGGTCGTCCCTCGTCAGGGCATTTCAAGCACTAGGAGAATAATTTAATATGAATTTAAAGTTCGCTTCAACGGTTACAAAGCACCAATTAAATAAACTAATTGATTTATTTAATTGGTGCTTTAAATCAAAAACCACCACCTATGGCAGACAGTGAGCTCGAGCTGCCTCGAGAGACCTGTGCTACATTGGCACAATTAAGATCTGGATACTGTAACAGGTTAAACTCCTACATATCCAGACTCGACCCCAGCATACCCAACGTATACCCTGTATACCCGCATGACACTAACCACCTCTTCACATGCCCCCTTAAACCTACCCATCTAACCCCCCTCCCCCTTTGGTCCACCAATCCCATCGAAACAGCACGTTTCCTGGACCTTCCGTTAGATGACCTCGGCGACTTAGACTGATTATGCCTGCCCTAAGCGGGGTTAGCGAACCGCTACAACAACAACAACAACAACCAATTAAATATAATATAAATGGGTACTATGCATTTTAGTTTTAGCCAAGAGTTCTTGTGTAAAAGCAAACTTAAGCTAGTTACTTTAATTATTATATGTAATATTTTGACATCAATGTGTCTTTTCTAAGTGAGCTTTTATCTAAGTGTATGCCAAGACATGTTACATACATATGAAAATATAACGTGTTTACACTTTTACTTATTGGTTTTAATTCTCTAGTCTGTCAGCCATTCTTCGTTGAGAAGTAAATGCTTTTCTAGGGAATTTATCACGGCATTTTTTCTTTGGTGTTATGAATGTATGAATGTACTTTTCGGTTTAAAACCGCCTGCTAGACAGATACAAATGCATAGGCAAAGTTTAATAAATCTTGTGTAATAGACCTTTATGCAAAACCTTGTGCTACGTCAAAAAATATTGCACAACAATACTTCTTGAACTTGAAGTAATTTCTGTATTTATTATTTTATTTTCAGGCGTACTTATTCACAATCAACACAAAATCAGGCTGCCAGAAAAATTCAACAGTTCATGAGACAATCACGGATTAAGTATGTATACATGTTAATGTACATACATATGTATATGTAAACAATTATTGAAATGTATTATAATTTAATATGATTCATTAGGGTATTATTATTAGGTGTTAAGTATTTTTTAGGTTCAACAAAGATGCTGTATAATAGTTTCAGTATTTTAGAAGCTAATAATATTATAGTATGAATAGTTGTTTTTATTATGTATATGAAGTAGTACAGTGTGCAATATTTATTCGTAGGTGTTTACATAAGTTCATGTACTTAGTTTTTGAACTTTTCTTCTGTGATATAGGGATTTATCCCACCTTTAATGCACTATTTATATATACTTGGCGCTCAGGAACGCGAAGGTTGTCTTTTAGTTTTTAATGGTTTCTAAAAAAAAAGTGTTCGGATATGTAGTGAGTTATGATAACGATATTCAGTTGCTTTCAGTGAAAACAGAAATTCTTCATACAGAATCTGTACTGAAGTAATATTTTATTTCGGAAGAATACGACATATAGGTCTATCCATTTCGTGGAATGCCAACGCATTGGTATACATTTTGCTACATGCAAACTGCCACTCAGAGACTTTACTTATGAGTAGGCCCAATTAAGATGGAACCACACTGCTATCTATAGAATTTATAGACAAGTTCGGCCGAAATAAGTCTAGAAAATGTCACGCGAAGTATACTACCTCAAAAGAAATGACATCTCTAAGGTTGTGGATGTACTCACAGGTCACTGCTTGATAGGACGGCATATGGCGAGGCTGAAAGTGCCCATCAGGAGGTGCTGTAGAAGAACATTGAGGAGCAAGAATCAGTATCTCAGCTCCTATGGGACTGCCCCTTGTGCAGAGCTGTGGTCTATCTTAAGTGTATTGATGCTTACACATCGAAAGCCACTTTAACCTAACTTCAATAGATTGAAAAGTTATATAATTTATCTTAAAGTAATTGCAAGAAAAATATCAGTAATTTTCGAAGGAAATAAAATTAATTAAAAACATATATAGGTATATTTATTATTGAGATAAAAACGTCATTGATTAGAAAAATAATTATAACCAAGGCATGATGAGGCTCTGAAACAGCAAGCACATAATTTAAATAAATTTGAGAAGACATCAATATTTGAAGACTTTTCTTTTTATTATAAACAATTGCTTGGTGTTTATCAATATTTTATTTTTTTTTTGTGATATGTTATTTTCCTAAAATGCAATTAAAATATTTACGCAACAAGAAATATTAATGTATACAATTTATAAAATATTCTCTGCAAGCATTTGGGATGGAAATTTAACAACCTTGGTAAGGTTTTTAGAAAATTTTAAACTGTATTTTAGTGTTCCTTGAAAAAAAAAATTCTAAGAAAAAATTTTTTTATTTAAAAAGCTTTTCTTATATGTATCATCATATTTTTATTTATTTTTATTTATCTTTCGATTAGACTGCAGAGAGAACGAGCAGAAAAAGAGAAGCTGGTGCACCAACGCAGGGCGGAATACCTTCAAAGCTTGCAGTATCGAGAACAACTGGAAATTGTCTGCCCACTCGAAAGAAAGTGAGTATAATTTTGCTTTCAAATACTTTAGACTTCTATTTTTTTTTTTGTATATATTTCTTGTAAATGAAATGGCATATTAACTTTTGTCCGAATTATATGTATAAATACTAGTACTACCGCTTGGGTTGTTGTTGTTGTTGTCTTAGCCGCAGTGACAGTTTTTGGGGTATTGTTCGGAAGTGACAGTCCTTGGTCAGATAAAAATCCGGGTCATTCCGGTATAAAGATCCGACTATCGCGAGAACTTTTAGATTTTAGTCGCCTGCCTTAGCGCGGAAAATTTCTTCAACATCTACCTCTCAGGGGTATACCGATGGGTATAAGTGACGAGTTGAGCTGATTTAGCAAAGTTTAGCTGTCTGTATGTTTGTACGGAAACAAAACTCTCAGTTTTTAAGATATATCATCAAAACGTTGCCCACAGATGCGCTGTTACGTATAAACAATCACTTGTCGGAACCGACCAGATCGGATCACTATAGCAAATGTATATACGACCGAATTTTGATATTTGAGATTTTGAGACATAACTCCGTCATAAAAGGAACTAAGAGCATGAAATTTCTAAAAATAAACATTGTTACGAAAAATCATCGAAATTGAATGAGTATGTCATATACGTAATCTCCCGAATGCATTTAACCGAATGGTTGAGAAGTGAGATTTTTGGGTAGAAAGTGAAAAGCCATTTAAAAGCGTATAGAAATAATTATTGAAACTAAAAATTATCAGATATAAGAATTGATATTTAATCCTAAAATGAAATACCGTAAATCTGAGATGGGTCATGAAAGTTATAAGAACTTCGAGGGCAGCTCTTCTTTCTTGTTGTTTTGTAAAATTTTCACAATTACTTCGGCATACTACATTTTTATTAAGCTTATATAAGGTGCAATAATCTGGAAATAAAATCGAATTATCGCCGCTTCGTCCGCAAAATGAATAATGTGATTTCTTTTAAATAAGGGGTTGTGACTAAAACATTAATAGTACATGATTTTCCAACAAGAGCAGTTATTTTGATATTCAAAGCAATGAAATTATTGGATTTTTATTTCCATGCAAAGAAAAAGACCGTAACCTTTTTATGAAACTTTCCACCACCAGATCGCAAAGTGGCTGCAATGTAAAGAAGAAGATATGTCAATAATGAAAAAAATCAGCGAAATGGCCGCCACGGATAGGCTTCCAGACCGTATCCTTTTTTGAAATTTTCCATCACCAAATCACAAGGTGTCTGCTGTATGTCCTCAATAACGTCACGAATTCATGAGGTCTTGAATCGACATTGGCTTGTTGGCGTAGACCTTGTCTTTCACGTATCTCCAAAGGAAGAAGTCGCAAGGTGATGAATCACAAGATCTCGGTGGCCAATTACCTCTTCGGGAGATAACACGATGGTTTCGTTGCTTGTATGGTACGGAGCGCCAGTTTGTTGGATTTCAACCATAAAAAAATTAGTAATCATCCCTCGATAGCGCAATGACCTCACCTGACTATAAACCGCGCCAAACAGTTCTACGTTGAGGATACAGAGGCTTTTCAACAATAAATCTTGGATTTTCCGAGGCCCAGATGCGACGTGACCATCAGTCAAGATGATTTTTCAATGAAATTATGACCCGCAATTTCATGCATTTCAAGAACCCAATCAGCAGGGCCGCGACGTTGTTGATGAGTTCTAGAGTTAACTAACTTGTATAAGCCTTAAGACCCAAGTCTTTATGGAAAATACGGTGAAATGATGTTTGTAAAACGCCCAATACCAAGGAACGACGTGGAATGAACACGTGTTTTTTCCAACACTTTGGGCTACAACAGTAATATTTTCAGTTGTTCTTGAGCGATGTGCACGTGTTTTATTCTTCACATCACTAACTTGTCCCAACAGCTTTATTTTTTCCACCAATTTCTGTGTTGCGGTCCGACAAAGTGCTTCACGACGACCGAAAAATGTTTTAGTTTTACGAACCTTCTCTGTCACGTTGCCACCATTTTTATAGGGAATTTTAATAACTTCAAAGCGTTGTTGAAGCATGTTTCGTACACCGACGATTTGCTCTCCCCACAGCTGCCCGATTATTAATTATTACATTTTATGTTTTCAGTGAGATGCCAACTGCTACCACGGCAAATGAAAGTCCCAATCAAAATGCTGGAAACAACAATAACAGTAGCAATAGCAGTAATATTTTCAGCTTCAATTTGAGTCAAAACCAACATTGAGGAGCCAATTTAAATGCTGAATGGCAAAAGCAGAATGTGAATGTAAAACATCATTTCAACAATGAAAGCTCCTTTCACATATGAAAGCTTGTGTTTGCGCCGTGAGTTTCGAATAAAAATGGCAGCTCATTGCTTACCATTATTAAAGATTTACCCAGTGAAATGGAAATGAAACATCACATACATAAATACTTACTACATAAACATACAAATCCCATTAGAATGCATATAAAATATCATATATACATATATAATGATATTGTTTACATACTACCACACAAGCATACATAGGTACTTACTGCAACATTTACGATAGACATACATATAAGGTATATGTCAAAAAAAGAAAAAAAAAAAAAAATATACAAGTTACACAACCGTAAACCTATGACTAAATGTAAATCTTTAAATAGCTTTATCAAACCGAGTGAAACTTTCTATTCGAAACTTTTTGAAATAGAATTGTAGTACTTCTTATTTACTATTATATAATACAATAAATATTTATATATATTTTTGATTACTTCTAAAGAGATAAAGTACTGTATATTGTACATGAATTTAATTTTTTACTTTTGCTATTGCACAGTTCTGTAGAAAACTTAGTCTATCTCTTCTTCTTTCAAATACAGTTCCGCGAAAACAGTGTAAATTTTACTAAAAAATACGTATATATTTAGCATACTCGTATAAAGTTAGTAACGATGAGAGGGAGATGATGTTTCATATTTGATAATATATCTATGCACCAGAAAATAAAAATTTTTTGCCTTCTAAAATATATATATATATATATACACTATATATATGTATATATATATTATATATTGAAATAAACGTAAGGAATTAACTAACTACTACTATCATATTATTAACTATTAACTATTAACTAATTATGAATATCGATTAACTGCATATGTACTATGTAGCAGTAGCAAACAAAACATTAACAAAGAACAACAACATCAAAATACTTTTTACGAATTGTTGGAGTTTTTTCTCTTTTCTAATATTAAACAGCGAGTCGTTTAAGTCTTAAGAAGAATTTTCAGATCTTATATACCAACAAAGTATGTAGTTAAATTATTAATCAGTAGTAAAGGGTAATGTTACTTAGTTTTTCTATTTCATTATGAACTATTTTTCATATTTCAAGTTTCGGTTATTGATTTTTATTGTTATAAATAAATACTAACTAGTTAATAAATATATGTATGTGCATACACATAAAAAAGAGTGCAATTTCAATTTAAAAAATTTCAAATTTGAAATTAAACCACAACACTAAGAGAACTTATTAAAGAAGCCTTTGAAACTATAAAATAAAAAACTTAACTGAAACTATTTTAGCAAAAAAAATATATATATATATATTAAAAAAAAAACAACAAAAGTTGACAAATGAGAAAATTTAGTAATAAACATTGTAAACTTTTTAAACAATTCAACGTAGTAAACGAGAGCTATATTTATATTGTACGTAAATACATATAAATATTTTAAATTCTTAACTATAAAAAAAAAATAAATAAATAAAAACTAAAGCAAAAACAACTTTTCAACTCTAGGTTAGCAATGCTCAGAAAAAAGCATTTTCAAAATACGTTCATTACGTTATTTAGCCAAAATAAAAATGTAAACTAAATATTTAAAATATATTTGAATTTAGTAAGAATATAAAGTTTGTTTTTAAAAAACAACTCTACTCTACTAAAACCAAACAATTTACTAGTTATTGAAATAATAAAAATATTTATGCTTTTAAAATTTTTAGAAAAAAAAAAAACTCACATAAACACTTATACTTGTACTATGGAAATATATAAATATCGAATTTTAAATGATCAGTTAAGAATTTGCAATGATTTCTAAAATCAAAATTATTAAAACTAACTTTAACTGAAATTTAGAAACTTAAAACTCCACAAAACGTTGCCTTGATAGCAGCGTTTGAGATACTAAAACGGTAGAATGTGCTTACAAAATAAAAAATAAGAAAAAAAAAATTATGTATATGTACTGTACGTAGATTTGTGTATATATGTACATACATGCATAATATATAACGCTGAGAGCTTGTAGAGGTTAGCGAGTTAGTAGAATGAAAATAGACAGTCAAGAGTTAGCTTTCCCTCTACGCAGCGTATGGAATTGAGTTGTAATGCATTGAATTGACTAAAAGAAAAAAGTATTCTTAATATAATAGTAAATTTAAATAAATATTTTTAAACTATGGTGCAACATTTCTTTTAAATGTGATTATATATATTATATATTCGCTCCCACTATTTATTAAAATATTATATTCCTATTCCTACACATAAATAAAAAAAATAAACACGTAAACAATTAAATAGATAAAAACTTATTGTATCGAAAACTAAAGAAAAAAAAATTAAAGAAATATCGATAACTTTTTATTATACTAGTTTCTAAGTTGTTTTCAAAAATTTTACTCTCATATTATTCTAAACTGAACAATGTAAACTACTACAATACATACTACACATATAAACCATGTATAAACAATATAAATAATGAAAACGTAAAAAACTGTTTATTGTACTTATGACATATAAAAATGTATGTAAAAATTTGAATTTTATAATAAATATTGTATTATTGTAGTCAAAACAGAAACAACTTTCGATCACACTTCATTTACTCTAACACAACGCCTTAAGTTATATACATACGTTAAAAGCTTAAGGTGTGCAAACAAACTATGAATTGTTGAAATCTTCCAGAAATGATGTTCGACAATGTAAAATTATAAAATTACACACATGCAATACATAAAACGAAAAAAAAAATTCAATTCAATTATTTCAAAGGTTTAAGAGCTGTTTTTCACAAGAATGCCTGTGTAAATAAAACCGGATTTATAGTGCCCTTTTTTGCAAGGATATCTTTTTTGTGTGCTACTCATTTGAATTGTTCATAAATTAAATTAATTTAAATGAAAAAAATAAAATTAATAAATAAATAAAATGAAAAAAATAAAATTAAAAAATAAAATGAAATTAAATTAAATAAAATAAAAATGCATTTAATTCAATTAAATGAAAATAAAAGCTATAATAAGTAAAATACAGTAAAATTAGTAAAATAAAGTAAATAAATGTAAAAAATAATCTAATATACAATATTATAAAATAAATAAAAAATATAGAACAAAATACAAAATAAATTAAATTGCCAATAATTACAAAAATTAAATGAAATAAAAAAATATAAAATAAATAAAAATAATATAAAACAAATAAAATAAAAATAAATAAAACAAAACCACATAAGATAAAATAAAATAAAAAACATAAAAGATAAATACAACTTATATTAAAATAAATTCATTCTAGATAAATTATTTACATAAAAATAAATTAAAATAAATAATAATAAAAAGAATAAAAAAATAAATTAAATTAAATTAATTTAAGTAAATGAAACCAAATTAAAATAAATTGAGTTACATAAAATAAAATAAAATTTATTAAATAAATAAAACAAAACAATATAAAATAAAAAATAAAAAAACAATATGCAATAAAATATATAAAATATACAATAACATGAAAAAACTGAATTCAACAAACTAAAATAAATGAAACTAAAATGAATAAAAAATAAAACTAAATGAAAAAATTATTAATAACAAAAGACTCAACAAATAATTTAAGTTAAATTAACTAAATTAAGTTAAATAAAATAATATAAAAAATTGGTAAAAAAAATATGAAAATCAAATTAAAAACAAACAAATACAAAAATTTCAACATTTAAATAATGCAAAACTCAAAAAAAAAATAAATCAATTACATTAAAATAAAATATAATTAAAAGATAAAGGTAAATTAAACTAAATTAATTTCGATTAAGCTTATTTAATTACAATAAAACAAACAAAACAAGGTTTAATAATATTAATAAATTTAAAATGAAACATTAACGAAGCAAAATAATTTAAAATAATAAAATAAAACTAAATAAAAAAATTAAATTAAAAAAAAATTAAATTAAAATAAAATTAATACAATAAACATTAAGAACGGGATGAAAATTAAATAATATAAAATGAAATGAAATAAAATTAAATAAAAGAAAATTAACATTAACAAAAAAATAATGAAATAAGTAATAATAAAAAAATATAAAATAGTAAAATTAAAAAGAAAATAAAGTACAACTAAAAAAGAAATAAAATAAAGTAAAAAAATTATATAATAAAATAAAACAAATTCAATCAAGTTAAATTAATTACTTTAAAATAAAATAACATAAATTTTAAAAGGAAAATCAATAAAAAAAAAAAAATAAAAAGGCAAAACAAAATGATGAAATAAAACATAATAAAATATTAATTTAAATAAATTCAAATAGGATAATAAAATAAGTTACACTAAAATAAAATTAAGTAAAATAAACTATTGTAATTCATATAAATAAAACTAAATGAAAACAAGTTAAATTAATTTTAATAATATAAATTAAATTAAATACATTTTAATAAAATAAAATAAAGTAAAAATGAAATAAAATTAAAAATAAAATAAAAACATAAAATAAAATAAACTTATAAATATACAAATAAAATATTAAAAGATTAAAAATGGAAATAGAATTAATATTAAAAAAAAAAAATCGAAAAAAAATAGTTGTGAAAATGGTGTGAGTGTTACACAATGGTTTCCGAAACCAACTAATTAGAGATTTCCTTATATTTTTGACAAATAGCTAGCTAATCTTACTATTACATCTCTCAGTATAAACAGCCTAATGGCCACAAAATGTGTCACTTCATTGGACCATCTTTTGGGAATTTAAAATTGAAATCTTGTAAACATTTTCGGGTACACATTTTCTGTGATTACTTCACGGTATACAATTTCGACTGAATAATTGAGCTGCATACTCAATACAAGAATATTCATTTACTTGGTTGGTTGACTAAAATGAAATGCTCGCATGCCAAATACTCTGCTGATTGTACCTTACACATTTTTCTCTTTCTGTCGGCGGTTAGAAGGAGCACATCTTTCGTTCATATTGGCAATTTATCCAAACTTTTTGTAATACGTATAACTACTACCATTACTCTCAATTGCTGCTTTGCACAACATCGCAAGCAAGTGCACATCAATATGTAAACAAAAAAAAAAACATATTTAAATTATAATGAAAACTTAAATACAACTTAATAAAAGTTAATAAAAGTTAACTCAGCAACTATAGCAATAGTAGTACCAAAAGAAAAACCTTTTATGTAAACTGAGAGAAAGTTATGCGGCAGTGTGTGGGTGGAATATATACTCGTATGTACATATGTATGTAGTTAGAAGTAGATATGTAACTTTGGCATTGTTTTCGTCCGTCCACGTTGTTAGCTTTCATAAAAGAGAAAAGAAGAATTGAAAGTTTGATGAAATTAAAAAAAAAAAAAATTAAAAAAATGATGGCAATTGAAATCATAAAAATGCATATTTAAAAAAAAAAATTAAATTTATATAACTCTCTGAAATAAATGCAAAAGAAAACATAATTAAAACACAATATATAATATAAATACATTTTCTGAAACAAACAGTTACGATATACCTAAGAAATAAATTATATGAATATACATACATATATTGGACAGTTATACAGTAAAAGTTAAACACCATCATTATTCAAGGCAAATAAATCCAGCACAAAATTTTTCAGAAAAATACTCGTACATACATATACATATATGTATGTATGTAGGTACACTTAGGCAAACCTACGACATTTATATACCTACATAATATTAATGCGCACAGACACAGTTACCTAACGTGTATTTGTGGTTTTAAAAATTAGTTATTATTAAAAGTAAGTAATGTGAAAATCCTTAACGTCTACTCTTGAGATTAACATCCCGTTCCTGATGATCAAGAAGATCAGATTTCCTACTTTAAAGTTGCCGTTCAAAAAATAAAAAAAGAAAATACACAAAAAAAAAATAATAAAATCGTTGCAAGTGTTTTTAAATTTGGAAATGTAATTTCAAAATATAAATAAAAAATATTTTACATAATTTATTTATTTTTTAATTGAAATTAAAATATTTATTGCTGAAAAGTAAGAAAATAATCTAATACAATTAATAACTGCAATTGTTTGAGACTTTTGTTAAAAAAAAAACTTTAGAACCTGCAGATTTTAAAGTGCTGAACAAATTTTTGTTTTGAGAAAAATATACTAGTAGGGCTACCATGATAAAAAAATTTGGATTAAAAATATTTTTTTTTTTTTCAATAAGAACTTATAGAAAATTTTCATTATATTTTCATCCAGTCAGTGAAGTTGTGAAATGTATGTACATATATAAATCATAAAACTAATGAAATATGAAAGTCAATCATTTTTCACAACTACACTATAAGGCTAAGAGACGGCGGGTCATGGCTTCAAATCCATGGCAGACAAGCTTTCAAAATTTTCATAAAAGCGGGATAAGCAAAGCATTAAATGAAATATTTAAAACATTTTTTTTTATTTAATTAATTTAACTTAATATTTATATATTTTTCCTAATTATATTAAGTAATGATTTCATACAAAATTAAAAGTAGTTAAATTTTGTGTACAATTGTTTTTCAGTTAAATCTGTAATTTTTTTTGTAGAGAACGGAAAGCATCGAAAGCCTTAACCCCGCCAGTGTGAGACTCTAACCCACTAAACCTCACCCGTATGGTAACCCCTGGCACCACCTTTCAGTATTTCTTCAGTAAGCATTTGCTCAATAAACTGAGTCGATATCGTCTGTCGTCGTCATTTTTCAACCATCTTGGTTTCAGTACTCGCCACTATGTATCCAGTATATTAGATACCTGGTCAACATAAGCGTCCGTCGATGGTGCGGTATTATCGCGCCTTCGCCTCTGCTGCTCGCTCCATCGTAAATGCTGCATTAACTCAGCTGAAATACTAGTAACTGCAAACTAGAGTTTCTGGCGTTAAATTGATGCCTATAGACTGACGAATATTGCGTGCTCGAAATCTTCTATAGAATCTGATGAGAATTTTTAAAGCATCCATGACCACTGAGGACTTGGATTGAATAGAAGTCTACTTGCCCGTGCTTCCTGCCTAACCATAGCACTAGATTCGGTATCATGCGGTGAGTCCACTATCCTTTTGTACTATTATTCCTCCTTATCTGCCAAACAGGCTATAGATAGAAGTCTTTCGGTACTTTTGATACTGCTGCTCCGTTAATCTCGCCTGAGTTTTGATATCTGAATATATTCGTTAACAGCGATGTTGAGAGGGAATATATCAGAAGCAGTGGCCCGCCTTAAATGTTCACTAGGAGCTATAATTCAAATTTCGGAAAAAAAAAATTCAGAAGGAGTAGCAAAACTATTGAATTGTCATGAAAGTAATTTTTTTCATTAAAGCTGAAGGATTTCGCACAGCAAAAAACGGTGCAGAATATTATTCTTGTAAGAAGAAAGAACATATGTATAATGCCTTGTCAATTATATACTAAAAGTCGTTTTCTAAAAAAGGCGCGCTTCAGCCGAAATATTCAACTTAAAGAAAAATAAATTTTTTCATTTTGTTTACAGAGAGCTTAAGGCTCAAATTGTCCGATTGGTAAATATTGGAGTCAATTTCATTCGATCCTTATATTCTTTTCGAATGTGTTGCGCGACAATCGAGTTAACGGAATTAAAGTAATAACACTTAAAACTCGTTTGGACTGCAGAAAAAATAACAAATTGAAAGAATAGAAATTTGACTTTGAAAACTTGCATATCTAAATGAGAGCTTTGAACGCTGTCAAAACTGGTACATTTCGGACAAAGTGGCATACGTGGTTACAATATCTTCTGTCAAAAGTACAGGCTAATAGAGCATGGATCTAATAATACCATTGCAGTGCTTTAAGTGCTTAAAGCAAAGCTTCTCTCTTTTCATATATTCTACTATAGTTCTATACTATTTTGACAGTTCTCACAGCTAAGCAAGTAAAGCCATCTAGCATTGAGCCATTACATTAAGACAACTTATAATACTATACACGGGGTTGTGACAATGCTTGCGTCGTAGCGCCGTCTATAATTAATCTCTTTGATTTCTATATAGTATAATAAATTCAGCTATGTAGTTCCGGTCTATACTTTTATTTAAATTACAATAATTTTCTTTGATATGTTGCTGATTCAATGCTCTAAAAGATGAGCATTCTCTTTATTGATGTAGACAAAAAAAAATTTCGAGCCAATCGAGTCTGATCCCTATTCTCTGGTCAACTTCAGAGGATTACTGTGTACGCTTTTCTAGACAAAGCATAAAACAAGCAGAGACGCAAGTACGATTTTCCTACTAGATCGGTTTCTACTTCCTCGAAAAAAGGTTGATTGAAACGATTATAGTATAATTAAAATATTTAAGAACCATTTTCTTGAAGCTATGGTCCAAAATTAAGTAAATCAACCACTAAAAGAATTTATTAAAATTTTAACTACCATAAATCAAACCATATATTTTCGAATTGGTTGGTTTTAGGGTTCACTTTCCCGAAATAAAATATTTTGCTTGTTGATCTACACAAAAACTACCCGCGTGCTAAATTTGAAGTAAATAGAACAATAAAACGATTTTTTAAGTTTCAAATAAATCGAAGCATAAAAACCACTTTTCCATATAGATCAGTTTCAGGTTTCCTTCTCAGAAAGAAAATAATTTCAAGCTAATCGAGCTATAAAAACTATGAAATGATGTGTTAAATGTTCAGTTCCGTAAGAAAGAGTGCTAAGCAAAAAGCAACCTAAGTTTGTACGAAATTTTAAGAAAATCGAACTACAATATAAATACGGTTTTTGGAATAGATCTGCTCCAAGCAGAGAACTTATAATAATGAGAAGGTGCTAATTCAAAACTTTTTTGAGTGTTATTATAAGTTCTCTGTCCAAGTTCACTTGACAGAAAAAAAAAACAAAATTTCTTTGGTAAAAACCTCAATTTGTCCATCTGAAAAAAATTGATTTATTATTTTTTTAATTCAACATTTTGTTAAAGCATAAGTTGGTGAACATTTTTTATAAATCTTATTCATGCATAGATATTTAATAAAAAAATTTAACAACCGTACAATTACCTTTTTACTTTTTCAAAATATATAATTTTTATTTTTGCTAAAAATGTTTTAATTTTGTGATATTTTTCCCCTTTTGTTATGCTTTACAATATAAATAATAAACGTAAACTAAATGTTATCAAAGTGCAAGTGAGGCACCTAAACTCTTAGCCTCCTAAAAGTATGCAATGTTTTTGCAGTGGTAGTAGTCCAATTTAGTGGAACCTGAAATCAAGAAAGGTCAGTCAGTCGCTAAACGATTACAACAAAGTGAAAAAGTTCTTTGCTCTAAAAAGTGCATTTATTGCATTGCTCTGGCACAAACTCAGTGCAATTCGAAAAAATAAATAAAACATACATACATACTTAAAGTACCTTAAGCCATTCGGCAATAAAACATTTTAACATAGAACAATTAATAATTTGACCTACACGTATATATATATTGTAAATAAATATGAGTATAAATATAGCTAATTGATGGAAATTTGAAATCAAGAACAAAACATTAAAACCAAAATAAAGATATAAAAGAGTTAAGTATTAAACAGGTGTAAACTTTTAATAGACACACACACACATATGCATAAATACCAAAATAAATTATAAAGATATATGAGAGTTGAAGCCAAGTTGTGCAAAATATAAATTATTGCCAGTATTAACTAAGTAAAACACCAATTGCAGAACATTTTCGAAACAAAACCGTTATATTTTAACTCAATATTAATAAAAAAAAAAAAAAATTAATAAAAAATTGAGAAATATATTTATATGGGCACTATTTATTCAACACACACTCAATCTTCGTTCGTCGTACACACACATACATATGTACTCGTATATGTATACTGCTTTGTAAAAATTTATATATTTGAAAATGGTTACCCTAAATATTAATGGATTACAAACTTGCTGTTTTGCCGAAATCTTCACTAGGTGACGTGAGGTGCTGCTCAAGTGTACAGAAGAAAACAAAATATTTTTAAACAACCAAATTCCTGAATCCATCGTAGTTTCGATTTTCGTTGATGTCACGAAAGTGCTGTTCTTGAATCCGACTTTGCTACGTCATAAATTGGAAACATATTCTGAAAGCAAGTTTAAAACTTACATCGCAACTACATCGGATTCTGAAGCCTACGAAAATCGAAACCACGATGAATACTACAATAGGGGTGTATACGAAGGATAATATTCTTGAAGGTCAATACACTTTTATAATCGTTTTCATTTTTCGAACTAGAAAAGAATTCCGCTAATTCTGACATCGACGCAAATCGAACGCAATTGCTTCATAGCCGAAAAAGAGGAGAAGAGGAAACGGGCATTATAATCTTATGATTTTACAATATGAAGTAAAAGCACAAAAATTAATTTATGGTGAACGAAAATGAATCGTCCGTTTGTTGTCTGTAATCGATTTCCCCTGTTATACGAAATATATTATCGGCCTAATCAAAAAAAAAAAATAATAATAATAATAAATAAAATAAAAGAAATGTTCCAGAAAAATCGTTTGTTAATAGAGATACATATGTATATTATTATGCAATAATAGTTTCTAATGGTGGACCTGCATTGTTTAGCTTACTTCTGCTGAGCAACAAAATTTTGCCAATTTTTCCTTGACGCCTCTGTAGAAATTCTGGGCAATATCCGATTTCTTTATTTACATTTTCGTGTTATCTTGTTATATTTAAGCCCATTCCCGCATTGATTTCACTCATTATTGAGCGGAGGTGTCTTAATTTTGGTCTTAAGTGCGCTAAATCTCTGTCCAAGACGTCGTTTATGATTATTAACAGTTGATTTTGGTATACTTAACTTCTCTCCAATCTAACGCTCAGTTACAGAACGATTAAAGCCTTGATATCGTCATCACCAACTTCACTTTGCCGACCTGAACGTGGCTTACCTTTGAGTGAAAAATCTCCCGAGAGGAAATTGACAAACCAACTTTGACACTGTGTTTCTTTTAAAGCCTAATCCCGATACAAATTATGTAACTTTTTAGCAACCTGCGCTGCATTTTTTCTTTTAAGGAAATAATAACATATAATGTTATTGGCGAAAATGTTCTTTTGTGGGCTCCATATCAAAATTGTAGCCAACCAAACAAATGTAAACAAAATTACGCGTACTTTTTTTCTAAATCAAACTAAAATTGACAGCTTATAATTGTCAAAAGAAAAAAATACAATGAAATAGTCCAAAGCTGTTCAAAAAAATTGTCAACGCCGTCTTTATGAAAAATCGCCGGTTTCTTTTGGGACAACCCAATATATTGTTTAGTCTTATGTCTTTTAGGCTCATTTTATTCCTTCTTGTAAATGGTACGATTGCTGTCTTTGTAGCGTTAATGTTTAGCCACCCTTCTAAGCACCATTTCCTCGTTAGCGTGAGTGCTCTCTGTAGAGCATTAAAATGATTTACGTAGTTTTTTAATGTTTTTTAATTAAACATTTTTTTTACGAAAACTGGCAGCACGAAAAGGGCGAAACACATTTATTGGTACATAAATTCGATTACGAAGTGAGAAAGAGAACTGACTTTAATCTATTACATTGTAGCCCTCTCCCGAAGTACGTACCCTTATGTAATATTTTCTTAAATTGTTCTTTAGTTTACGATTCATGAGCATACGTGTATTTATAAATCTCGTTTGAAGCACTTATTTTCAGCTCATTTTGGCTTATACTATACAATACTTCTAGAATATGCAGAAATGATTTTTTGATAAATTCCACTAGAACGAGACTGGCTCATATGTCATGCAGTGAGCTCCTCTATCGACTTAACTTCATTATTTTTAAAATATCAAGCGAACTTTGTAAACCTTCCACTTCGAATATCTCAAATAACAGTTGTAATGAGATTTTTAAATAATATTAAAAGCAAGCGTTCATTCCATATACATATATGGTAAATCAAAGAAAAGAAATAACAACAATCAACAAGCTAAGCTTTAGAAAACGCACACAAATGGTGTTACATTGTGAAATTGAAACTGCAAAAACCATTTTAAAATCGAAATTTTATTATAAACTTAAATAACCAGTATGAACGAAGTGTGAAAATCAATGAAAACAAAAATGAGGAGAAAATTGTTTACAGCAAACCAAAAATAAATTAAAATATCAACAAAGAAACACAATTCTCATTTTAATTGTAATTAATTTATGACCAACAAAGCAAAACTAAATAAATAATTACAATATATTCTCATACCAATGTAGAAAAAATAACGATAATTAGAATTTTACTTAAGTATTCAAAAAAAAAAAAAAACTAAATATGAACTATTTAAACAAAAATAAATAAGATTTCATATAAAATAAATAATTAAACTTCAGTCAAAATCACTATTTGAGAACACTGCAAATTGTTTGGAGTACTTTCGGCTGCTCTCACCAAATGCTGCCAATGATTTCACACTCTTTTGTAAAATAAATTGTAAAATTATATTTATTGCTAAAAAACAAAAACATACTCGAACATAGGACAGTAGCATAAAAATAATAAAAATTTACAAACATTTTCGAATCTATAATAAAGCAACTTATTTAACTACACACATGCATATATAAGAACAGTTATTATATCTAGCTAAGTAATATTGAATTAAAACAAAACGGTGCTCAGCAACCCCACTCACATGAAAACAGAAATTGTTAATAATATTACAACAATATATACAACACGAAAGTGCATAATAAAGTACAGAAAAAATAACATTATTACTAAACTATTTAATCTTAAGTATTTGTTGTAGTCACTGAGAGGTTCTGACTTGTATTTGTAATCTATTGTATCAAGCTACAACTTTCTTATTTCATTTACAACAATCTGTTATTTTCAACTGAAGCATGAAAAAAGCATAAAACATATTTATTTCTATTTATGAAACTGATTTCCAATTGTTAACATGTCTTGCAATTTTAAACGAGACAACAAAAAAAATTTACAAACTACATATATAAAATCTAATATATATTGTACGTAGATTATATACTCCATCTATACATAATTATTATATGTATATGGTACATATTGATCATATTTTAATTATATAGTGCATATGTATATAAGTAAAAAAGGAGCGACTAGCTGAAGATGGAGCAAATGCGAGCGTATAAAACACTTTGCGATTTCTGTAAAAACACTAAATAAATTAATTACATCAATAAAAATTTTATTATTAATACTTTAGTCAAAAAGAAATTTTCGATGTTTTATTTAAAAGAGAACAGTGAGATATATGTACAGGGTTTTCTATCACCAAATCTCAAAGTGCCTACTGTATGCCCAAAATAGCTTCTTGAATTCCATCTTAGAGGTTTTGAATCGACGTTGGCCTGTTGGCGTAGACCGTAACTTTCACGTGGTCCCAAAGGAAGAAGCCGCAAGGTGATGAACCACAATCGGTGGCCAATTGTGATCACCTCTTCGTGAGATAACACGGTCCAGAAACTTTTCCTTTTAAACATCGATGGTTTCGTTGCTTGTGTGATACGATTATTAATCATCCCTCGATAGCGCAATGACCGCACTGGACCATAAATCGCACCAAAGCAGTTTTACGATGAGGATGGAGAAGCTTTTCAACAATAAACCTTGAGGTTTTCCCCGGCCCAGATGCGACGGAACAATCAGTCAAGATGATTTTTACCATGCGGAGGGTCATGTGTTCGAGTACTGGCCAGACCAATATCCAAAATTATGGAAACAAATTTTACTACTATCCTTCCTAGGAGCTTTGATTTTCATGTTAGAAATACACTCGGAGGGCCGAGGAACGACAGCAATCAGAAAAATTAACTTATTTTTTTTTTAGTTTTTAATTTAATTTTCCCCAATGCTAACCTCTCGATTATCGCGGCCCTCATTGCTTTTAAATATAACGAAATAATTTGCTGTTCTAAGCTAAGCAGAAAGCTACTTGTTCTAAATTTTTTTTTAGTAAATTAGCAATCAGCAAAAATATTTTATAAAGTGATCCATTTTGAGGTTTCCTACTTTTTTAAAGAAAAAAAGAAAATTCATATTAAATACTATTGTATATATAATACTATACTATATAAATATGAAACCAAAAAAATCTTTATTATCATTCGAAAGAACATTCTTTAACAATTATTTTCTGAAGATTATCTCTTTCAAATGTTGTCCGGGGCTGTAACTCCATCCGTTGAGTCCAGTTTTCGATTAGTCGTTCGAGCATTTCGGCTGGTAATTGACAAATGACACGCGTGATGTTATGCTCCAAGGCCTGAATCGAAGCGTGATTGTCTGCATAGACTTTACACTCTACACACCCCGACAGGAAAAAGTGTAACGGTGTGATATCACATGATCTTAGTGGCCAATCGACCGTCTCAAAACGAGAAAATATCTGCTCACCGAAGTGTTCTCTTAATAAATCTATTGATTGATGGGAACCCAATGTCGCCTAGATCACAAGCTTCAATTTCAGGCATCAAATAGTCGGTTATCATGGCGGGATAATGTTTGCTATTGACGGCTACGTTCTCGCCGGCATAATTTTTGAAGAAATATGGACCGACGATTCCAACGGCCTACAAGCCACATCAAACTTTTTTTTCTGGTTGCAACAGCAGCTCTTGAATCTCTTCAGCTTGCTCTTCGTCTCAAATGTGACAATTTCGCTTGTTTATTTACCCCTTTTATAGAAACGAGCCTCATCGCTGAACAAAATTTGGCCCGAAAAAGTTGGATATTCTTGGAATTGTTCAAGGCCCTTACAGCCAAGCAATGTCGCTTGGGCAGGTCAAGCGGCTTCAGTTTTTGCACAAGCTGTACTAGGTGGGGTGAAGAGTAACCTACTTGACCTCCAGAATGCGCTGCTACTGCAAAAAAGGTTATAAGGTTTGTAGTCCGTTCATATTTAGGCAAGCATGCCAAATTTCCGTGCGATACTGACCTTTTTGCTTTGACATCTGATTGTTGTTTGATGCGCCGGCGCAAAAGAGCATTGCATCCATGGCTAAAATCAACGACTTAAGGCTAATTGCTTCCTCATCCACCGATTTCTTCACTACTTGCTGGACGTAGTCTATTCGGTCAAATATAATCCAATAATGAATGCCTGGTCTCAAGATGAGTGATGGTGTTGCGAATAACTTGAGCGAAGTGTGCGTAATAACGAACTCAGACATCGATATATTTACTTAAGTCATCTACAGTGGTAGACATTCGTGAAAGAGCAGACAAATTTGTTGGGTTTTTAATAAGTAAAAGCTTTAATTGTTGCATTTAAAGATGGGAAGTTATTCATTTCATTGCTTTACATATTTTTTACTTAAATTTTTATCAATTCAAGAGTATTTAGTAAAAACTTAGTAAGAAATTGGCATTTTTAATTAGAAAATAATATAAAACTCCAAAGTTTAACTTCTTCGGTATGACCACCCCGGTTTTCAATAACAGCAAAAATGCGATTCGGCATAGACTTAACAAGATGTTTGAGCAAATTTCTGCTCAAATCAAGCTGAATTGAGATTTCTAGCACATTGTCGCTTCTGTATTGACGCCCATTACTATAAACTTTCCCTGCCATTACTCCCCACAGATTTGCTATGGGGCTGCGATACGGACTGCATTCCGGCCCATTAAGTAAATGCACTTCCTGACTCTCTCACCAAGCCTTTGTTGGCTTAGAAACATGTATCGAGGCATTGTCCTGTTGAAATATGTATTCGATTTCTTTCGCTTGCCTTACAAATAGTATGAGGTTTTGTTGGCGTAGGTCTGTGTGGGCCGTGGAGTTCATACGACAAGTTTAAGCTTGGAATCGTAGCAGAATACTCCCCAAACCATGACACTCCCACCTTCGAAATTTCGATTCGATCGCACCACATTTTGTTTGTTTAGATCGTTCCGGTAACAACTGTAGCAATCTGGCCCGTCTAAATTGAATTTTTTCTATTTTGAAAATATAACTTTCTGTCACTCCTTTATCCAGGACATGCATTTTTCGGCATATCTTAGCCGTTCTTGCATGTGCTGCATGCTGTTAAATGTGGCTTGTTCTTCTATTTTGTCCATTTAACGTTCGGAGTAGCGTTGAGCACCCTAACAATGTGTTGAGACGTTACGTTGACCTCTAATTTCGTTTTAATTTGGCTGCAGTTTAGTTTATTTTGTATTGCTTCATTGCGTATTTTCCTTTTTTGAAGGAGTATCAATTTTTGATTATCTTTTGTCGGCGTCTTTAGTCCATAATTATTGCCTTTTTTAACAAAATTACGGATTATGTTTTCTGACCTCTCTATTCTTCTTGAAATCGCACACTTTGACTGACACGCGTTCTTCTTGCGTCAAATAAGATCCTTTAGGCATGATCTAAATTAAATAATAAACATATAAATAAATAAAATTCTATACTAAAAACCAACTGCCCCGTTTATTTATTATATTTCTTTTAATGAAAAACAAAAGATGACACACTGTAGCTCCTCTTTAAAAAAAATATCAATTTTTTTAACATGCGCTTATACGAATGTTCGCGTTACTACTGCGATGTTTCTTCTGGTTTGATTTTCCTGCTTAAACAAGTACCGTTGTATGCCAACTTACTATCGCCAATCAGTGGTGTACAATGTAGAATTACGGTAATTGACATATAAAAATTTGTTTTTCGAAATAATGTGCTTTAAATATGCTTTTTCGAAAAATTTCAGTATGCGCTTATACGAATGTCTACCACTGTATTATGGGCTCTTAAAGTAGATCTAATATTCATAAATTTAATTTAGTTCTGCAGCTGTAAATATGATCCTAAGAATAAAGTCGACTCAATGAAGCCGTGGATATCTGTTGCAAAATTTGTTGTTTTAAGACTATTTTTTCAGCCGAAATTTGTGGCAAAATACAATAAAACTTATAAAAATTATTTATTTATATGCATATATTTATACACTCGTACAAACATATTTATAAAATAGCGAACATAAAAACAAGCCAATAAAATCAAAGATCTACAAACTCTTTACATTATTGGCAATGATTTTCAAAATCAAGATTAACCACATGATAAGCTACCTATAAATATAGTACAAAGTAATACCGACTTTACCGCTAAGAACTTCGTTATCTATGTTATTGCTCAAAATTAATATGCGAATTGGTAAACGTCATTACAAATTTGCCACAATTTTGTCTTGTTTCTTGTATTTTTGTTTCCTAATGGCAATTTAAATAGTTGAGATTTATTACTGTAAGCATTTCATAAATAACCACAGGCGTATACTCGTATGAACATATGTATGGACGTGTTGGAATATACTCGAATGTGTTTGATCAACAACAACAACAACACTTTTTATTAAACCAGCCGCCATTAACTGCATATACATATACACTTTATAACCGTTGAGAAGATTTTCTGCTGAGCTCTTCCTTCAATTTGTATGGTATTGTGAGTCTTAATAATTTTCCAACGAATGGAGGGAATCACTTTTTACACTGAGCCACCTCCGATGATGGATTGTTAAGAGGAGATTCATTTCAATCCAAAATATGTATACAATCGAAGTGGTGGACAATTAAATTTTTTTTAATTTTCTGTAATTTTGGAAATTGGTCTGAACACTCGCCTACTGTATTATTATTCCATAATGTTAAATATATTAAAATAAAATAATATATAAATAAGAGTGGTTAATTTTCTTCAATTGGGACACTTTGGCATTGATGTTCATATTGAGTCGTTGCACAGCTGTTATTTCATTGAGCATTTATTGTCAAATACTGAGTTGTTTGAATGATTTAATACGATGACCATTGACACCGAAAACAGGGGCGAACGCAGAATAATTATTCGGTGTGGGTTTTCGGGAGGGGTGTTTGGTATTTTAGTAATGTGGTGAGTTCTTTCAAAAGCAGTTGATTAAATTTTAAAAAAGAGTAAAAATACCATGACAATGTGCAAATTCAAAAATTGTAATAAATTTAATTGAATTTCTCAATAAAGTAAGCAAATTTTTTTAGGCAACGGAACAAATGAAACAGCTGATTTGAATGCCACCAAGTAACGAAAAAGTTATAAAATTTGCCAGACTGGTACTTTGTTATTTGGTAAAATGATAGTCTGATAATTTTCCGAAAACAAAATACACGTAAAAAAACTACCGAATAACGATTAACAATTTAACAAAGCCGTTGTGAAGACCCCTATTATATGTATGTTCATACTGTTTGTAAAAGTAAAAACCACACGCAGGCTTCTTCTTCTTTTATATACCAATGCGCCTTCTGACCAATATTTCCAAATTAATCTGATATCTAAGCTATCTCTTTCCCTCTATCGTAACGTATGGCACAAGTCAACCACTTTACTAATGAAATTAGGAAGGCATGAAGGTCTTTCACACAAAATTTATAAAACAACCGGAATTTACATATGATTGAATGGTTTGGAGTTAAAGCTGTTCTAGAAAAGCATCGCAGACCATTTACTTCTCGTCGAGGAATGATTGGCAAATTGTAGAATTAAATTCAATGAGCAAAAGTGTAAACAATTTACATTTACATTAAGCCCATAAACGTATAAATATTCCCCAAACAAATGATGTAACATATCTCGGCATACACTTAGATCAAGGCGCAACTAGAAAATACACATATGTAGATGCCAAAATATAATATTATATGACATATTAAAATAAAAATAAATATAATTTGGCTTTTACATAAGAACGCTAGTTTTAGCCAAATTACAACGGAGAAATCCTAGTCTAAAATGCTAAGGCCCGTTTTCACAACGTCTGATTAACTTAACCTGTAACAGGAAGATAGCTTCTGGTTACTTAACTTCTGGTTAGCTTAACCATTGTGAATATTTTAAGGTAAACTCAAAAAAATTTGCGTTGTGAATATATCAAAACTGCATGACAGCTGGTATTTATTTACATTTGCGATATGGTTAAAAAAATAAATAATTTGTAATTGAATGGAAATCATTTCATATATTTTTATTTAGAAAAAAGGCTTTAATGGTTTTAAAATACATCTATAAAATGTATTTAATAAACTCGCGTACATTTATGGTTTCCTTGCTCCTCAGCTTTGTTTTCGTTTTCCGGATCACAAGGCCTAGCCAGCATAGCCGCTGCTTCTTGATTCGCTCTGCGATATTCGCCGTTGTCAACTCGAAGAGGACCATAAATCTTACACAAAACTTTTCTCTCGAAAACTCCTAACGCCGACTCATCAGATGTTGTCATCGTCTATGCCTCCGCACCATATAGCAGGATGGGAACGATGAGAGACTTGTAGAGTTTGGTTTTCGTTCGTCGGGGAGGAGCTTATTATATTCACAAACCTTTCAGTGCGGTTTCTAATTTTCTTTTCTATTTTTTCCAAAACGTATTTTGCCCTAATTTTGGAAAGACGAAATCTACGAATAAAAACTTCTTCATCATATTTCTAGAAAAAACGTATTTGTGTACGACACGTTATTTCCTTATAAATACGCCTCTGTGTCATATTTTCCATAATAAAATTTATTTCAAAGCCAACGCCGGTATACTATTTTATTTATTATTTTACAATTTGCATCTGTCAAATTATCTTCTGGTTAAGAGCTAATCGCCACTCAATGTTGCCGTTAAGTTAACCACAACTTAACTGACATATGCGCCTTAACCGGACTTTGAGAAAACGAATTTTTGGCTACCTTCCGATTAAGTTCTGATTAAGTGCTTAACCGGAGATCGCGAACACGGCCCTAAGAGTAATATCGGACGAACCGCGGTAAGTCCGTAACGTAAACATACATAAAGTCGTTGGTATTTTATTCCCGTCTGCATTGTGTGAAAAAGGCTCTGGGTTAACTCGAGCCAAGACGCTTTTAATTTAATTTTAAGATTTATAAACTTACTGTTAGGCTTAAGTTAACATAAACAGATTCAGTAACAAATGAATTATGTTTAAAAATATAAATATATATGTATATTGTTTGTGGAAAGATGAGTTCATATACTACACAACAAAACATGTAATCAAATTTATGGAAAACTGTGGAGCACATATGTCATTGCTCGCCTGACAGAGGCTATGCTTATTTGGTTGTATATAGCGCATCGAAACGCAGTAAACAAATGTATAAATATGGATGTTGAAAACATGAATCTCATCGAGCTATGAATCCATCATTTGAATTGTTACATGATCATGAGAGGAATATTATTTCATATGAATATATTGCAATTATACACGTAAACGCTTGTTGTATATTTCATTCATATTATGTAGGTATTTAGGAATAAGTTCATTTAATTTACCAGGTGTACAAGTATGAAATGTCGGTTCGAACATATAGATGTTTCGCAAACGTAAATATTTATCGATTGTCATAAAACTTTGACCTTGTGAAGTGTCAACCTTGACTGTCGAACCACCATAGTTTTGCGCGAATCGAGCGTCATTATCGTTTACTCTCAGTGCAGTCAACATGTCGAGTTTCGTGCCGAATAAAGAGCAAACGCGGACAGTGTTAATTTTCTGTTTTCATTTGAAGAAAACAGCTGCGGAATCGCACCGAATGCTTGTTGAAGCCTTTGGCGAACAAGTACCAACTGTGAAAACGTGTGAACGGTGGTTTCAACGCTTCAAAAGTGGTGATTTTGACGTCGACGACAAAGAGCACGGAAAACCACCAAAAAGGTTCGAAGACGCCGAACTGCAAGCATTATTGGATGAAGACGATGCTCAAACGCAAATACGGCAAGCTACCAACAACAATTGATCACTTTGAACCGTGCGCTTCAGAGAAAACGACCGGAATATCAAAAAAGACAACACAAGGTCATTTTTCTCCATGACAACGCTCCATCACATACGGCAAGAGCGGTTCGCGACACGTTGGAAACACTCAATTGGGAAGTGCTTCCGCATGCGGCTTACTCACCAGACCTGGCCCCATCCGATTACCACCTATTCGCTTCGATGGGACACGCACTCGCTGAGCAGCGCTTCGATTCTTACGAAAGTGTGAAAAAATGGCTCGATGAATGGTTCGCCGCAAAAGACGATGAGTTCTACTGGCGTGGAATCCACAAATTGCCCGAGAGATGGGAAAAATGTGTAGCTAGCGACGGCAAATACTTTGATTAAATGATTTTTTCTTTTTCCACAAAGTTTAACGTGTTTTTTGATTTAAAAAAACGACATTTCATACTTGTACACCTGGTACATTCAGTATTTTAATTTAAGTTTTAATATAAAAATAATCTTCACAAACGACGTAATTGGGAAAAGTGTATTCAATCTTTGACGTTCGCGAAACAACCGCATGTAGCATAAATTCGTTCAGTAGCATTTGAGTTTATCTCTAACAGAGAGACAGACAGGAAGCAGCACTTTGTTTTATAATATTAAAGGATTATTCGAAAAGAAAGAAATTATAGAAGCAAAATTTAATATTTAATTTTTTAAGATTCCGTTTTTTTTAAATAGAGGTAGTAACACGGGTACAATTTTAAAATTAATGATTTTTGTAGTTTCTTAAAGAATTTGAAAATTAAAGGCAAAGACTCTTTTAATTTATTCGTTTAAATAAATACCAAATAATTTTAACATCAATTGAAATGCAAAAGTGGAGTATATTTTCCAAGCTTTGTTTATTAACAAACAAATTTTGATTTAGATATGACGACGAAATGTTTATTTACAAAGATTTGTTCATGTGGAAAAATTGTAGCGTGCACTAAAATAGTAGTAAAGTAATACACAAAATTTTAAAGGAACAGTGAAAGATTATTTCAAGTTTCACTGTACATAAACTGAGTAGTTGATGTACTTGGCCATAATTTTTTATAGCACCAATATAACGTATCTTCATAGATCATAGATATTTACAAGACTCTCGCATCTTTTCAAGGGTAAGCTCTGCCATGATTTCTCTACTACGGTCCAGAGCTCGTTATTGTTTTTCGGTTTAATGTCTGCCCAACGGTTTTCAATGGAATTAAGGTCAGGGGATTGAGCTGACTAAACCATGACTTCAATTCCATTTACTCGTAACCACTCCTTTGCCACCCTACTGGTGTGTTTCTAGTCATTATCTTGCTGGAACATCCATTTCAGTGGCATGTTCTCTTCAGCAAATGGTAGCAAAATATTTTGCATTATACCCACGTATGCATGTTGGTTCATTATGTTATCAATTTTGTGAATTGCTCCCACACCTCCGTACGAAAAACAGCCCCAAATCATAATACTCGAACCGCCATACTTCAATGTTGTTGTGATGAATCTAGGGTCGTATTCTGTATTAGGTGGGTGTCTTAAATACTGACGGAGCTATTTACCAGCATATAAGATTATTTTGGACTCGTCGGTCCACAAGATTTTGCGGCATTTCTTCACACTGTATGAACACCGCAGGGCTAGTTGAATTCGCTGCGAATCTCTACAGCTGACATTATCGGTCGTGTCCTAGCTTATCTTACCACTTTTCATTCAAAACTCTCTGAAAGAATCCGTGCTGCACTCTTAGCAACCCTTCTCGTCTGTTTTTTTTTTAAGTAATAGCGTTACGCATCATTGTGGCTGAACACCCGACAAATCTTCCCGGTGTTTATTCAAGACCGGATTCATTCTGGTATTTCTTCACTGCGGTGCTTCCCGCGGCCCACTAATAGAGGAAACTTACTTTTTGTATTGTACAATTAAAAATTTTAAAGTGACTACCATTCTATTGCTCGCTTATTTAAACTGGCAACGCAACATAATATTTTTAATTGGCGCTTTGTAACCACTGAAGCGATTTTCAGCTGAGCTCCTCCTCCAATTTGAGGTTTTTGCGTCTTGATGTTTTTCCAAAAAAAGGAAGGCTCTACAATTTATACTAAGCCGCCTCCGAACGGCTGATGGTTTTTTATGAGGTGCCTTTATTTAATGTCAGAAATACACTCTGAGGTGTTGACATTTCCTGACGAGGGGCGACCGCAATTAGAAAATTTAACTGAATTTTTTATATAAATTAATTTTCTAAAACTCGGCTACTGCGTTCGCAATATAATTAGCTTTAAAAAATAATGGAAAGTGTTTGATAGTTGATTGATCAGCTGGCTTCAGTTGTTGTGTGAACTGGATTTTATATGGATGCAATTGCATGTCCAAGAGCAAAATTCGCCATAATTCCGAAAATACATAATAATGCCGAAAGAAAGTTTTAGCTCTTGAGAACGTCGAGAAATAGACACATTCGGGTCTTCGGCTATATTTTCACTTACGTAGCGAAATGTGAGGTAGAATGAGTAAAATGTTGATGGAAAATATTTCTAACCGATCCAGTCTCTTCAAATTTCTTGAAAATTTTACCAAATGCTTGAGCATTTGGACGATTATGTGCACCTTTCTACAGACTGGATAAGAGAGCGAAGGGTATTGGTCTGGCAGTGAACAAGGGCAAGACGAAATATCTCCTGTCATCCCATAAACAGTCATCATATTCGCGACTTAGCTCCCATGTCACTGTTGATGGTCATAACTTTGAAGTCATAGAGAACTTCGTCTATCTTGGAATCAGTATTAATACCAGGAACACACACTCTTGCTAACAGGTGCTACTTCGGACTGAGTAGGCAATTGGAAAGTAAAGTCCCCTCTCGAACGAATGAAAACCAAACTCTACAAATCACTTATGGTTCTCGTCCTGCTATATGGTGCGGAAGCATGGACGATAACAACATCTGATGAGTCGAGCGAAAGGTTTTGCATAAGATTTACGGTCCTCTACGAGTTAAGCTATTAATTTTCATGAATGCCTGACTTTTAACTAACACAAAAAATGTTTAGTGTGATAGTTAAGTTTAACAGATGCCAAAAAGCAACCCTGTACTTTTGAAACTACGAAATGGACAACCCTATGTACACATAAAAATATATATATATGTATATATAGGCGACTCCTCAATGTCAATCAGTAATTTAAATAAAGTCACATATTTAAAATGTTAAAATTTAGTTTTTTTTAACTATGTACACATATACTGACATTCATAGATAATGTTGAAAAGCAAAAGATTTGGCCGCAACGCCTATTGATCATAAATTTGCAATTAAATTTTATGCATGCTCGATACTCATAAAATTGAGCTATTATCGATTAAAATCTAATGTTTCAAACATCCTCTCATTCATTACCCAGTTCATGCCGATAGTTGTACATAGAGATACTATGCGCCGCACATACGAGTATTGGTACGGGTGAGTGTGTGTACATATGTACGTATTTAGTAAGTGTTAAAACTCAATAAAATGGCTATAAATCAACCAGTTAATTGAAATGGGATGTAACGCTGTGGCATGTTGGAATTTTTTCCGTTTTGACATTTCAGCTGATAAACACTGTTAACTAAATAAATAGCCACGCAACTGCTGGATAACTTACGAATAGCGAGATTTTCTGAAGAAACAGGTAAATAAATGAAAATTAGAATTTTATTAATTATAGTGTAGAAATGCAAATGAGATACAAATTGAGTTGAGGCTGGAGGCTGCTGGTGATTGCCGATTTAATGTTGAGTATTTTGAAATTAGGAAGAAATATTTTTACTCACATATTTTCTAAAACCTTAGCAGAAAGGGTGTAATACAAGGTATTCATAATTTCAAAGGACGTGCATGAAATCATGTTTTGGGTTGGATAATTTCTTTCAACTCAATAAAGAATAATAGCTTAAAAAATATTTGTATTTTTTAGGCCGAATAATTAATTTTAGCTGTAATTAAAATTATCTACGTTTATTTTAGACATGGAATTCAGGTTTACTATAGAGGTAAAAGTAAAGGTTTGTCAGTATGTCTAAAAAATGATTTCAAGCAAATGATCATGCAGGCTCCAATAAATTCCAGCCGACACGCATTATTTTAGACCACTTTTTGCCGTCATCGGGGCCGTATGTCAATCGCATTGGGCTTATCTGCGTAGACAAGTGTTAAATCGATGCGATCATCAAAAATTTTCTTCAATATAATTGTAATTGTAATTTTGTAATTTTAATTATAATTAGCAATAAATTTAATAACAATAATACTTTCTTCAATAAATTGATTGTTTTGTTGGTTGTTTGGCATGCATCGCCATCTGGTTGGAAGCAAAGGGCGTCTACATCAACATCCTCCAATTCAGGCAAGAAAAGGTCATTAATTGTGGTTCTATAGCATTTCCCTTTGATTGTGATATGATGGCCGGTTACATTTTTCATGAAATATGGGACAAGAGGGAACCTCCCATGCCCTCCAACCCCCCATGCCCTCCAACCTACGAATCAGCCATTCGGAAGCAGGTCAGTTGAATTGTATATCCCCCAAGCGTTTGGAAAAAGCATCAAGACGCACACAACACAACTTTCGGTGTGTTCAGAAAAGTTGTGGACATTAAATGGCAGAAAAAATGCCCGTCCAACTTACCCGAAAAAAGTGCATCTAGTGCCTCAAAATTTTAAAGAGTATGTGTTGCACTGTGTTATATATGGTATATAATAGAATATACTCGTATAAGTTAAAAGTCATCGGTGTTTGACATTTCTAATTTATATTAAATTAAGAATATCGTTTTTGATTTATGCGAGTTTATTAGACCTTTCAGGCTATTCAGGTTATTCACATTTACCATTCGCATAATATTTCTTCTCATACTAAATTTTTCATCCTTTTGGCACTAATATTATTTATGAATCTTTTAGTAAAATTTGGTGACTGCCCAGCAGCTCACCAAACACTCTACATATCATTACCGTCCAAATCCCAATGTTGAAGAAATAATTTTTGTTGATTGAATTTCTATACTCTGTTGTCTAATTAATTACTTGATTCTTCTTAATTAATTTTAGATAATTGAATAGTGTTATTATGTTATTTTTTATTTTATTAACGTATATCCTAGTCGCACATAGGATTATTATTCGCGCAGCTTCGGGAATAAATTTTTTTTTTAGACAGTTATGTGATTTTAATATCGCAAGCCGAATCAACACCGTAATACGGTTCATACGAGTTTATTGTATGAAATAACTTTTTGATATGTGGCTTGTGGCAAGAAGGAGTGTCCATATGCGAGACATTTCCAAACTGGTAATCAGAATTTAACAAGCGTTCGACCTCTTTTCATTTAGCATGCATTGCCAACTACTGAATATTCATATAAATATTATGCGATGTGAGCGATGTGGCGTATGTTAATCATTGCTACAGTCATAACTTATCGGCATTTGTACTAACGACAAATAAATTTTGCATTCGATACTATCGCAAATACGAGTAAATAATTATCTATTTACCTAGTTGCGTGCTAAAGCGCCTGTGGCTATTTTCAATTAAAACTTAAACACTTCTCTTCTTGGTATTTCAGTTCTAGCAAATAGAGATGTTGCTATTCTTTATTAACTAAAATACACTTAAATACGTTATGTGTGGGCATTTCCACTACAATGTGATAAATCTTTTGTAATTAAAAAATTACATGGAATTTTTTCTTTGCAAGTGCTAAGGAATTTATATGGATGTATTAATTAATAGATTCACAAATGTTATTTAATTTAAAAATGTTTAAACTTGTTTACATGTCTAATTCTCTAGAGTTTAATACATATAACAATCGGCACTACATAACCGCCGAAGAGATTTTCGGCCGATTTCCTTCTCCAATTTGTGGTTTTGGGTCTTGATGTTTTTCCAACAAATGTAGGGGCCTACAGTTTATACTAAGCCGCCTCCGAACGGCTGATGGTTTTTTCATGAAGAGCTTTATTTCATGTCCTAAATACACTCAGAGGGGTGGACATTCCCTGACCGCAATTAGAAAATTTAACTTTATTTTTATTTAATATCGCATATAACTGAAAAATCTTTGCTGAAAGTTTGCAGCAAATCAAAGATATATTTTTTGATTTATTTGACAATTTATCAAGGCTTTCGGATGTTCCAGAACGTTCACGTTAAATTTAAAATCAGGTACCGAAACCAATACATTATACAAAATAAATCACAATTTGATGATTGTTTATGTTTTGCTTATATATTTTGCTTATTGATGACGATGACCATATTTTGAGTTTTACTTAAAAACACAAACAGTACTTATGATTATTAATATTATTATGAGCAAAAATATCGTTTCGCCGCTCAAAATATCTTTCAAACTCGGATAATTTTTTCCAACTACTGACTTTATAAGATCACACGTCAGTGTTTTCATTTTAGAAAATTACCTTATGACTGACTCTTATTGCATACTCCTTGTTGGGTTTATTTCTGCTTTGGAGGCTTTAAAAATGCATTTTACTTTTTTAAATCTATTCTAACACTATCCAAGAATACGTCTTTCAGTGGCCAATTCGACATATTTTCAGAAACTATAACAGTTTCAGTGGCCGAGCGCGTTTTCTTGAGTTTTCATTTTTACAAGCCTTTGAAAACAGTGCCGGTGATAGCAGAAATAATATACGAGTATGTCCAATCGAAAAAATCAAAGATCTAGCTTCAGTATTAAATTATCTTCTATTTGAGCTAAAAAATTTGGACGAAAGTGTTATTTATGTAACTTGAAGTGAATTTGTTTTTTCGGAAAAATTTGAAATTTTCCAACTTATAAGGAATTTTTTTAGTTCATATAGAAGAACCACTCAGACCTTCATCACCGGCATCGTTTCACGAGTTCAGACTGCAGCCTGGTAAAACGTATCACAACATTGGAAAATTCTAATATTTTGTGATACTAAAAATTGTTTTTTGAAGCTTAAATATAATACATTATTGTCTAATAATTTCCTTCTGTTTCAAAAAACTTGATGAAGAAATGATTTTTTCGGGTTCTAAAGGAGACTACTGCCTTAAGTGAAGTGTTCTCCACGAATAACTTTTGCTGATCCAATGTCAGCGCTGTTGGAAGTGAATGCAATGAAGTTTAACTCGCGTTTCAACACTTCAACGAATCTGGCACCCTTCTTCATTAAAAATACAGGTTTATTTGCTATTGTGTAATACAAATTGATGAAAATAACAAAAACTACTTAAACATTCCGCAACAAATTCAAATCCAATAAATTCATTTGCTTCTTGAGTAAACATTGTTTCTCCCAAAATGAAGAAACCAACGGTAAGACTGTTCGTTGCACAAAATACGCATAACCTAAATAATCAATTTGCTTGTGGCCTGAGATTTAAGGAGTTATTTGGTAGCTTTCGCAATTACAGACAGTTCTGTTTGGAAAAGCAACGTTAGTCGGAGGATCAGTAAAAAGTACTACAGTTATCTGGTCAAGAACATGTGAATTTTCCAGGAATAATTATGCGGTTTCTACATATCTGCAAAGTCTACCAGCTTATTGAACACTCTTGGTATCTTCCCCGATTAGAGGGTGTTTTTATCAATATTCTTCTTGAATATGTAACACAGGGTCTTCAAGATATGGGCGTCGAACAGCTCGTAGAGAAGCTTGTAGAGTCTCTCCTAAGAAACAGGATTACTTTCGCATAGGTGGGTAGCGTCAGTATCAACAGACATACAACAAATACCCTTAGAGCGACATATTAATACTCAGAAACTGAAGATGCCCTATACATAGAAGGAAACCCAGCAAAAACTGAAGTGGTCATATTTCCCTGGAGGTACCAAATAATTTAAAGCTACCTCTACGAAAGGCCAGGGAGATCACCCTCTTAAGCAAAAAAATTACTATCAGTAGCCAACAAGATAGGGTTCAAAGGTCGACAGCCATTCTCATAATATGAACTCTACCATCATCTCCTCCAAAAGCACTGCTCTCTCTCCTCAACTTCCTTCTTCTGGACCTGAACGGCATCTGTACCGGTTTCAGATTGAATGCAACTTTACCGAAGGAGATGGATTACACCTCTTCCAGTATGTGCTTCGACCATATCTTTTTTACAAAACTCCCAAACAGAAATGAATGGGGAAACTCGAACGCCTTTAACCCGGACATAGGGACACCCCAGGAAATTGCATTGCATTTGACCTTGCGAGAGAAGGAAACCTTCTAGCCACAATGAACCATGTACACGATGCAGGTGTATCTCTGTCTATAGCAAAGTATAAAATAAAACTGACCTTTGATGGAAAAGCTAAAACTGGATGGTGAAATAAGATCACGTACAACGTGACCAGACAGCTTTGACCAAAACTGGACTTGGAAAGATAGCGGTATCTTATTCTCCTAGACTGGTTCTTTATTAGCATAACGACAGGTTTGACGGGGTTTCATGGGAAAAGAATGTCATATCACTCTAATGATTTTTGCCTCTCCGAGCTGTTCAATACTAAACGAGTTTTCAGACAGAGTGATTCCTTATCGTGTAACTTCTTTAATTTTTTGGTGGAGAAAACAATACGAGCTGCAGAGCTGAATAGAGAAGGCACAATCTTCTATAAGAGTGAACAGCTGCTGGCGTACACAGATGATATTGACATTATTGGATTCAACAACCGCGCCGTGAGATCGGCTTTCTCCAGACTGGATAAGAGAGCGAAGGATATGAGTCTGGTAGTGAACGAGGGCAAGACGAAATATCTCCTGCCACCACACAAACAGTCATCGAATTAGCGGCTCGGCTCCCACGTTACTGTTTACAGTCATAACTTTGTAGTCGTAGATAACTTCGTCTATCTTCGAACCAGTATTAACACCAAACAACAATGTCAGCCTGGAGATCCAACGCGGAATCATTCTTGTCGTAGCACCTGTTCAGACTGAGTAGGCAATTGAAAAGTAAAGTCCTCTCCGGACGAATGAAAACCAAACTCAACAAGTCGCTTATCTATATGGTGCAGAGGCCTGGACGATGACAACATCTGATGAGTCAGCGAAACAAGTTCTTCGCAATAAGCTTCTTTGACTGTCTCGCCGAGCTAGTTTATGCAAAATTTGGTAATTTCGTTGCTTTTTTTATAAGGCGTTTGAAATGGTTCGAACTTTTGAAAATGTAAAGTTCTTAAGACCCTTTCGGCGGTATTTTGATCTCTAATCAACAAGGAAAGGAAAGTCTGGAATAAATACAATAAGATTTTAATTATCAAAATTCAATTTGAAGTAAAGTATTCAATTTTTTTTAGAGGCTTTCCATCATGCCAGATCTTCTTATGGAAATGCCCATTTAAAATGTATGTAAGTATGTAAAGTATGTATGTTTTTATTGCAAAGTTAGTGCATCGTTGCAATCTGTAATTAACTGATCAGCAATTTGTTTGTTGTTCGTCGTTTGACATTGTTAGTGGGACGAAAATGTAATTGACAAAGTATTTTCGTATACCCATAAACACATACGTGTACAGCACAAGAGTGTGCATGAGTGTGGCTGCGAGTGTTTATGTATTATAAATATTGAGTTTTAATGAGTCGCCAATTATTGTTTATCGTATTTCAATAGGAAAATCGATATTCTCGCGAAGGTGATGGTGACTGTCTGCAAGTTTGCTTTCAGAGACTAAAATATGGGATTATATTACAGTTACACACCACCGGTGGCACTATTTTGTAACATATTCGCCCAATCATCGCCTCCGAAGCGTAGCTGACAAGCATTACATTTTTGCAGAAATGAATTAAAATTTCCAATTAAATATTTGCAGTGAAAAAAGAACCCGCAAAATTCTCAATAATTGCTAAATAAATACAATGAAAATGTTTACATATTATTTAGTAAATTTCATAAGTAATTGTTTGGGTTGCGGGTGCCTCGTGTGTCGTGATCGTTTTTTCATGTTTACATGGAAGTTCCATTAGTTTTTGTACCATCGGTCATCGTTTCGGAATTTTTAAATACAATTAGTTACATACATATGTACGTGTACGTATGTATATACGTGTATGTACAGACATAAAACGCCAGTAGCGCATTAATTGCGCGGCAACAATGCTAGGCAAGCGAACGGAAGTTGTTGTACTGTCACTAATTGTCATGATCGTAAATCAAATTTGTCATAAAAGTGTGCGAAAGATTTGTTTATTGGCTATGATATTTTCATACCAACAAACAAACAAATAAACTAAATGAATGCTGTTTAGATTAATTTTTCTGTAATTTTTGTTGACAGCATTAGAGTGAGTTAGTCCATTAATTTTACAACATAATTAAAGTGCATTCGGAAAGTGTCGGCAATTTTTCACTGTGATTAATTCTTTCATAATTTTCTTAGTTGAATTAAACAATTTTCACACTTCATCTATAAAATAACTCAAAAGGATTGACAACTTGGAATAAATATCTAAGTTTTAGACATTAAACTTGGCGCAATAATTGTTGTCTAGTTAACCTTGATATTTCACTTTTTTCTGTTTCTTTGAAGACAGGTTTCTTCTAAACATGACAAGAGACACGATTTATTTGTATATTATTTATTTATATGTTATGTTTAATTTATTTAATATATATATTTTTAATTACTGTGTCTATCTGATGTGAAAGTCGTTGCTAAATGGTTTGATGTCTGACAAGTATTTGGTTGCAACAATGCCTCAATGTGGCCTTAGTATAATTCCTGCTGATAGCAGTTTAATTAATTTATATTTATATTAATCAGACTATCGTATATCAAAACGTAAGAAAATAATACATATTTTATTTAATAACATTTAATGAAATATCATCGAGAAATAACAACGAAAGTTGTGTTTCCGCACTCAGCTAAGCTGTAAATTAAATACTCATTTGGTTTCATATACCTGTGAAGATAGAAAACGAAATTATATACGTGTAAAAACAAACTCTACTTTATTTTCAGTGAGTGTTTTTGTAATCTAGCAAGTCATGTGCATAAAGAGGAATATATAAATAGCGCCTTGTAACTGTTGAAGCGATTTCTCGGTCGCGCCCCAACTCCAGCTTGTGGTTCTGCATCCAAAAAAATGGGGCTACCTATAGTTTATACTAAGCCGCCTCCGAACGGCTGATGGTTTTTTTATGAGGAGCCTTTATTTCATATCCGAAATACACTCGGATGGGTTGACATTCCCCGCCAAAAGGCGACCGCAATTAGAAAATTTAACTTAATTTTTTATTTAAATTAATTTTTTACAACTTTTGGATATTGGTCGTACCAGGATTTGAACCCGGGCCTTCCGAATGGTTACCGCGGCCGAGAGAGGAATAGTTTCCAATAAAGAAATAAATAAATTAAATTAAAAAACACCAGCCTTTGCTAAAAATTAGAGAAGGAGAAATTTCCTAATTAATAAAAAGTAGCGATCTCAAAAATTAAAAGCATTTTTTTTAATACAGGTGCTATATAAAGGAGCAGGTAAGTTTGCTTTTTAATTTTTGGGTTATGAGAAATCCAGGCACTGGTTAACATCGTCCATTCCATTAGATAAACGTCTCGATATCAAAGCAAATTTCTCAAAATATTGCTGAACTGCGCCCACACACCAGCGGAAGAGAAGGACTATGTGACCAAAGAAACTTTCTACATGCACTTAGAACACATCTCCGAACAGTGCTTAAGTCACGGCATCAAAATCGTGCTTAGTTAAGGAACGAGCAAAACGTTGAGTGACACCAAAAGCTCCATCAGTGAGGACAAGACTAAATATCTCTTATCATCATCATCAAATAAAAAGTCATTGCATTTCCGACTCGCCTTCCACGTGAATATTGACAGTGATAATTTTATTGTTTTAAACAATTTCGTCTATCTAGGAACCAGCATAAGCACCAATAACCATGCGAGCCTGGAAATTCAACGCGGTATCATTCTTATCAACAGGTGAAACTTTGGATTATTAATAGGCAATTGAAAAAGTCCCCTCTCGACGGACACAAGCCAAACTCTATATAATATATAAGCCGCTCATCATTTTCCAGGTATAAGCTACAGCGTATATCGCAGACGATGCAACGAGGAGCTGAGTAACATATATGATGTCCTTGTCATAGTTCAGTGATTCAAGAGACATCAGCTATGCCGTTCTGATAGACGAGAACCCTTCAGCTCAGAAAGTATTCGATGCAGTAGCCACTGGTAGAAGTAGAGGAAGAGCCGTCCACTCTGTCAGAGGTATCAGCTGGCTTTTCTAATTGGCGCCAAACTGTCTAAAGAAGGAAGGAGGGGAGTCGCGAAAACAGTGCTTACACCAATGAAGAAAAATAATGTTCTCCGAGCTCCCCAGACGATCTTGTCTTTCGGCCCAATTAGCAATATCATTTACAAACGAAAACAAGGTGCCTCCACAGAGCACGACTATTGTTGATCATATGGAAAAGTGAGTTCTGGTAGGTCGTGAGTCAGACCATTGACAAAATCTATGTGGTGGAGTTTTTATTATTATAACGTCTCTCTATATTAAGGAATGCTGGGATGGTAATACTCATTTGAATAAAATTTATATATATTTTCATTAACAGCTTCGGTATAAAAACCATCTCGGCCTCTTCTCTTTCTTTCGGTACGTATGCTAACCAATCAAGTTCATCAAGTTCATGTAAATATTGACAATTCTACTGAGAAAGACAATTTTCTTCAAATGAGGAAGGGTAGCGCTTGACAAAATACTTTTAATGAAAAAAAAAAAAAAATGTTTTAAAACTGAGATATGGGCGGCTTTTGCACTCTGCAGCAGTGAATTTCCAAAGTGTCAACGGTGGATTTACCAGGTATAAAGCCACACTGATAAGAACCAATCAGCTTGTTGACGGTGAGGTTTAGGCTTTCACATGCTCGATAGAATCTTATTTGCGATATTTAGGAGTCAAATCCCACGATAATCGGCGCAGACTGTCATCGATTATCTGCATGAAACTCCATTTTTTGTTAGGGTTACTGATTATTTAGATTGTAAGTATTATTGTTGTATTTCCATACCTTATCTCATTTTTTTACTCTTTGGAGTATATAATTGGTTGTTTCACTAACAAGAAACGTGACTTCATACTATAAAATTAAATAATAACCCCCCCAATGTGGAGAAATTCAATTTTTTAACAGTTTCTCTCGTTATAAATTATAGATATTTTACATAAAAAAATTACTTCGACCACGGAAATTTGAAAATTTTGCGGCCAAAATCCATAAAACTCAAATAGCGATTTGTGTGAAAATCAATTTCGCAGTTGATACAATTGATTAGAAGACATTACTGATTGTATGAACGCCGTTTATATATATTATTATTTAATTAATTATTATTAATTAATAAATACTTGAAACGTAAATTGCTACGCACAAGTACTACCAACTCCTATTTTGAAACAAAAAGGCATCAACTCTAATTAAATTTCAAGACAATCATTTTTAATTCAATCATATTTCTATGCACCTTAATTGTCCTTTGCTTACATATATATGTATATATGAACAAGTGTATGTTGATTATTTTTCTGGGCGAATATTAAATTTATGATTGTAATTTATGATAGCAACAAAAAAAAAACACCTACTGTGTTCTTATTTGTTATTGATAAAGATTTATTTTATACATCTCCCATTAGAATAAATCATCATTTGACAATCGTAAAAATTTTAATGAAAAACAGGTTTTCATAAATATTTTCTATGGATAATATCCACATACTAATAGTTTGTTAATTTGAAGAGGTTTTTTCAAATAAATTAACTACTTTTTAATAAACTCGAACACCTAGTAAACGAAACACTTTCCTATTAAGCCTTCGGTTAATTTTATACAAAAAAAAAAACTGCTAAGAAAAATATTCTTTGAGATGCCAACACGTTAAATAAAGAAAAAAAATTAAAAAAAAAACATATACATATATGCATATATTTTAGTAGACTCGGATTCGAAAAGTATAAATATTTACCTAACAAACAAATTTATACAATGTGTGAGAAAAAACACTTTCAGTTTTAAACTAAATTTTTTTCTTTGCTTAATGCACTACTGATGTTACCATATTTCCCGCACAATTATGAGCTTTTAAGACGTCGTCAATATTTGATATAGCAAACAAATAACATTTCCACACGCACATACTGCACATAGGATCATTAATATATATGTATATGTGCATTTATTTAGCTACTGAAAATTGGATGGAAGTGTAGTTCAAGTAATGAAAAACTCGATAATGAATCTACCAAATATTGAGAAATGAACGAAAAGTTTGTTGCCTAAGTCTTTTGTTATTCATCTGCTGAATATATGAATTTAATGAAATTTCGTAATTTTGCTTCACTTTGATAATTTTGCGAATATCGCCGTAAATAAATATTTATTTTCAAAAAGTTTTAAAATCTTTAATCACTCCGTAATTGAGGCATTTGGGAACGAGTTTGATTCTCTGCAGCTCTAAGCCAAATTTTCTTAGAATTAAATTAGAGTAACACTGTGGCTAGAATTAACTTCAAACAATACGATAACATAATTTTGAAGTTTAAAAAAAGGTTTATATGTGTGTATTTCAGCCAAATTAAAGCTATTATTACAGTAACATCTTGGAAAAATGGGCTGCTGAAATTACACATTATAAATATTAGAAGAAAAAATGGGGTATGAAGAATATAACTACACAGTATTATTGCTAATAAGTTTACAGTGATGACCATGAAGAAACTACAGTCATGCATAACATAGCGACATCTTCCAGAAAAGTTGGCCGACTTGTAGTAAAATTCATGAACTTATATCGATACAATTTGTCGAAACGCTAACTTGCAAACTTTTTTCACTTGAACTAACGATCATTTTTCCTCTCAATCCACAACTGATATTTCCTTATTATTAAAATGGTGTTGGCTACGCTTACGCGATGATAACCGAATCAATATTAGCTAGCCATTCATCGTATATCTCATAGAGGTCATCGTTCTATCGTCCGCGGTATTCGCTGTCGCCAATGTGCACAGGACCATAAATTGTTTGCAAAACTTTTCTCTCGAAGACTCCAAGGGCCGACTCATTATATGTTGACATCGTCCACGTCTCCGCGCAATATAGTAGGACGGATATAATGAGCGACTTGTAGAGTTTGGTTTTCGTTCGCCGAGAGAGGACTTTACTTTCCAATTGCCTAATCAGCCAGCACTTTTTGGCAAGAGTGATTCTGCGTTGGACTTCAAGGTTAACATTAACTATTGGTGTTGATGCTGGCTTCAAGATAAACGAAATTATCTACGACTTCAAAGTAATAAACTGTCAACAGTGACGTGGGAGCCGAGTAGCGAATGCGATGACTGTTTTTGTGATGACAGGAGATATTTCGTCTTGCCCTTGTTCTCTGCCAGCCCCATACCCTTCGCTTCCTTATCCAGTTTGCAGAAAGCAGAACTCACGACGCTGTTGCTGAGGCCAATAATGCCAGTATCATCGGCGTACGCCAGCAGCTGGACACTTTTATAGTAGATTGTATCTTCTCTATTCAGCGCTGCAGCTCGTATTATTTTCTCAAGTAATAAATTAAAAAAGTCAAACGATAGAGAGTCACCTTGTCTGAAACCTCGTTTGGTATCGGACGGTCCGGAGAGGTCCTTTCCAATCCTGACGGAGCTTTTAGCGCTGCTTATGGTCAGTATTGATTTTCCAGGTCTGAAGCCATACTGATAAGTTCCAATTAGTTTGTTGACGGTGGGCTTTAGTCTTTCACTCAATACGCTCGACCTTATATTCAATATTGAGGAGACTTATCACACGGTAATTGGCGTAGACTGTGGGATCGCTCTTTTTGTGGATTAGTCAGAGGATGCTTGAGCATATTCTGCAAAGTAGCTGATACATGCACCTGATCGGTTCTTCACCGCTGTATTTGAATAGCTCTGCCGGTAGGCTGTCAGCTCCGTCCGACTTGTTTTTCTTTAGGCAGGCATAGTCGGGTAGTGGAACGACTTTTCCATTGTCATCGATTGAGATTTCGGGTTTAACATCTCCGGGTAATTCATTTTCACTGCCATTCAGCAGGCTGGGGAGTGTTCCCTCCTTAGATTCAGTATACTCTGGACATCCATCGCTAGATCACACCTCTGGGTTCTACAAGTTTTTTTTTAATAAAGGCAATACCTAATCGAAAAGTTTACGTAATCGACTCGTAATCTTTCTACAACATTCTGAAAATGTTAACTGATGACACTCCAAATAAACGGGAAACATCGAAACGAGTACCAATTATTTTAAGCCGGCTGCTAAAACTCGTTGCTACAGAAATACATTTATCCCTACATACATACGTGTATATGCATGCAGCCATTCGCTAAACAGAAAATAAGCAAAGCAAAATCGGTCACATTTTCATTTCTGTTTGCTGTTGGTGTCATATTACCGTCAAATTTATGAGCTGCGATCATCATTTGTCTGCGAACGAGTATAACTTCCGTTCGCATATAATAAACAAGTAAATACAACTTTGGGTTATTAAATTGCTTTACATAAAAGCAGGTCATAATTTATGATAAAAACTTATGAATGAGTTTTAAAAACAATATAATTATGATTTTTTATAACTGATGAGCATCCAACCAGTAGCGCATTTTTCTTTGTGTACTACAATGGAATTATAGATTTTTTGGAAACAAAAATAAAAAACTTTAAATTGAAAATGAGTTCCAGGAAACAAAGTTGCTGAGCTCAATGCTAAATAAATTAGAGAATTTAGAGAAAAGGTTTTCATAAATTTGAATACTCTTTGCCATTAGTAGTTCGGTTATTGGTAATTCTGCTTCTTTATTTCTCTTTTAAATACTAGGTTTTTTATGAGGTTTAGTAGAAATGTAATTTTTTTAAGTGTTGTTGGCGTTCCAAAGAAATATTTTGTGTATCCACTACCAAATACTACTCTTTTAATGTAAAAGTCTGAGTAGTTAGCAGTGTGAACTTTCATTACGAGATCCTGGCTCATCCAACAGCATAAATTATATAGTGAAATTTCTGGGAATGCAGTTACAGTCGCAGGGCTATATCCTCGAAAACTCACAACCAGATCGATCGTGTTGCGGTAGACAGAAGATATGTCTTCAGTGTTTTTGACGTTTGTACACTCCGAGGTCGATATTCACCCACCTTGAGGACCCAAAGAACGCCCGTAAACAAGCAAAACTAGATACACAGGATTGAAGAGGCTCAGGATCGAGACGCATGAATATGGGATAATGTTCAAATATACTCCGAAAAGATGCGGTGACTTGGAGGACTAGAAAAACCAGGTGAATGCATCAACTTCTTTGTAAAATATGGACGGATTAAAGCATGCCAGATGACTGGAAAACAAGTGTGCTCTGCCCAAACCATATCTTCGTCAATTTTAAAGCAGCCTTAAATCGTACGAAAATATGCTACCTCTATGCTAGTGTGCCTGAACTTTTGATCCCCGCAAGTTTTATTCGGCTTTGTAATCGACGTTAAGCTACGTGAAAAGCTTTGTCAGGATGGGGAAGGATATATCCTAGTCGCTCGATCCCAAAGGTGCTTTTAGACAAGATGACTTATCCTTATCGAGTGACTTCCGTAATTTATTGCTGGAGGAAATAATACGGGCTGCAGAGCTGAATACAGAAGATCAGTCTTCGATATTGGCATTATTGGCCTCAATAAGCGCGCCGAAATATTAAGTTCTACTTTCTCCAGACTTGATAAAGATGTGAAGCGTCTGGGTCTGGTATAGAACGAGTGCAAGACGAAATATCTTCTACTTTTAGACAAACAGTCATCGCTTTCCTAATTTTGAAATCGTATATAACTTCGTCTATCTTGAAACCAGTATTAACACCAATTACGCAGAATCAATCTTACCGACAGATGTTACTTTGGGCTTAGTGGTCAATTGAAACAGAGACCAAACTCTACAAGTTACTCATAATTCCCATCTTATAAGTCGCCGTAAGAAGTTTTCGATAGAAAGGTTTTACGAAAAATGTATTTTCTTTTTGCTCGTTTTTTTCGTATTTTTAGTGTAACGCAGCCGATGGAATGATGAGCTGTATGAGATATGCGACATTGACATTGACATCAGCGAATTTAGAGACAGCGGATACGCTGGCCAGGTCATGTAGTCTGTGTGGTTAGAAAGTTTTCAATGCAGTACCCGCTGGTGGAGGCATAGGAAGATGAGGACATCCACGCTGATGGAAGGGTTAGTTGGAGAAGGACTTGCTATATATAGTATTTTCAATTGGTGACAAAAAGCGAAAAAACGGAAAAAATAGTATACTGTTTTTAACCGCTGAAGCGATTTTTGATCGAGCTCTTTTTCCAATTTGTTATATATATGGAGCTTTTAATTTCTTATCAGAAATGCACCCGGAGGGCTTGACATTCCCTGTCGATGGTACACAGCATTTAAAAAACCTAAATTGCTGTTTTGGATGTTGGTTGAATCAGCACTCGAACCTTAGCCTTCCGAATAGTAGTATGAAATTCTAAGTGTATGCAGGGAATGTCAAGACTTCTGAGTGTATTTTTGGCATGAAATACTCAGCTGCTCATATGGACTGTAGGTCCCAATTGTTGGAAAAGGTTAAAAAAGCAGGTCATAAATTAGAGGAAGAGGTTCACAGTGGTTAATTTTGCGGTTGTTGCCAAATTGGACTTCATCTGGTGGTCCCAAACCCTTTCTTATATACTCTTATACGAACAAGATTTTAATTGTATATATTGCCTGGCTTTTCTTGCTTTACACATTTTTCCTGGTTACAGTGGTATTTCATTGATATCAGAAATAATTTTCTAGTCCTTTAAATTGTATTTATAGAAATTAAACTTATTCAGTACTAACTAACTAGTTAAGTGCTCTGAGCAATTCCGCTGCTCAGTGAAAATTCTTGTATAAAGTCCAATACATGCACGTATATGTAAGAATATCTTATGAATGATTTGATCACGGTAACAAATGGAGCCAATTAGTTGACTAATTTGTCAGTTACAAAGTATAGCGCAGCTGGTGGCATTTCGAGAGCATAAGCGCGGTGTTTGGTATTTGGTGGCGCCAGAGCGGCAGCGTATGAATGCACCAGCCAGTACATAGATAATAACACATTACACGATACAAAATATTAGTATGCATGAAAGGTAAAGGATTCTATCCTTTAATTGCCTGAATGATAGCGTCAAATTTAAAATTGAACCCAATAAATAGTGCAGCGCAGTTGTTGCATACATATTTATCTAATTTGTTTGGCATAAATTATGATACTGCCGCGCACGTTTGAAGAGTATGCGTGCATGTGTTTGTTCATTGCCTTCCACGTATCTTCCTACATTCCTTTTGACAGCTGTCTTATAGTGGCGCAATAGAAAGGTCGCCAGGCTTTCCACTGCCACCTTTCTTCGGATTACTCAATTTATTTATTTTTTTCTTTGCCTTTAACATTTGTTTTTGCTTTGTCTGTTCTTTTGTTGAATGAAGTGTGCAAGGCACATGAATGGCCAAGAGGGTTCGCGTAGAGTGCATTTGTGCTCAATTAACACATTGTTATTGAAAAGAGGCATGAGATACCGCAATGACAGGTACAAACCTATGTTATGCACAGACGCGCTGTCAAAATGCCATGGCTTGTGTGGCCTGCTTTCCGCCCTTGTGACCGGCTGCTTGGTTACCATGCTCATGCGATCTCTCCTATGCATAAACTGAATTCGGGTGAGGTGCTCAACGCGGTTGCATTTACAGTATTGGACTGCTTGTAAGGCTGCCGCTGAGCTGTGGAGCTACATCCGAACACATGTAAGCTGTATTGTGTCTGTCGAAAAGGTGTTGATCGCTCGCGTTGTTGTTTAATTAATACATTCATGCAAATTATGGTAATGAGAGTTTTACAAGCAATAATCATGTTTAATTTCTTTTTTGACTTTGTTTTGCAACTTCTAACATACATATATATCCATTGGCAAAGTGAACTGCGCCGATTTCACATTTATATTGCAGAAGGAAATATAAACATTTATTAATATGCAAAAGATTTTATTATGGAGCAGAAATGTTACAATAAATCAGCATTTATTTTATGCTACCCGTTGCATGGGAACTTAAGCATTTTTGAATTAATATCGAAAATATGGGTTTTTGGTTCAAGAGAAGATATGTAAATAATTTTTTAAGGCACGAAAGTAGAAAGAAACTTTCCATAAAAGTAGGTTAGAGTAAATTTTGATTTCAGTGCTACACTATTTCTATTTTTAAGGATGTTTGAGAAGTTTCGACGGCATTTAGAGCGAGAGAAATCTTTGGCCATCTCATGACAGTCTTATTTCCGGATGCATCTACAGACAAGCCATCAAACCTATTGAGGACCCGTCTCCTTATCGTAGCCGAAAAATCTTTTAACAGCGGATAAGTGGGGTTAGGTTGTGGTAGCTACAGATCTAACACATCGATAACAACTAGACTTGAATAACCCGCATTTTATACCACAAACTCTACCATCGGACTTTGCTATCTAATCTTTTTGATACTCTGCTGAACCTTATTAGATACATGACTATGAAGTCGGATATCGCGGACAGGTAGACAGGCAGTATAGTCCCGAAATTCCGAAAGCTAGCACTGTAATGCTAGTCGCATAAGAACGTTTCCTCTTCCTCATCATCCTTGCAGTTTCCGTAACATCTCTTCATGCCGTTCTTTCAGAGAGTAGCCTTTCGGCACTCCTATTACCTAGGAAATTTACCCTCTTTATAAAACTAAATTTTTCGTGAATTCTTTCTGTCTTATGTCTGCGAGGTTCGCTTGGATTCGTTTGCGACAGGTTCTAGTTTCTAGTTTTATTCCATCTTTACGCAGCCGGTTTATATGTATATTCCTTGAGAAGCAACTCGAAAGTGGCAAATGGCATACCAATTTGATCTTCAACGAGAAGAGTCTGCTTGGTCGTACTTTGGCTAACAAATTCATCCAACTTACGGTTGTCCTCGATGTTCCTATTACCACTTTATTTATCACTAAAGCTGCCTTCGAATTGATTGCCTGCATCTTTAATATCAGATATCTTCTCTTGAAAGACACTCCCATGATCAGATAATTTGAAAGAGAGTTCAATAGAAGTGTTTCTTGAGAATGCATCATCATTGACTCCCCCGAAGTAATCTTCAGTGAATTAAATTTAATTTCATCGGTCTGGATAACTTGGTATGAAAGTGTATCTTTTAAATAATTTCGAGCGTCCCAATAGCTCCACTGATTTGAAGTAAACATAATGCGGTTATTGCTCTCTACTCATATACCACCAAGTCCAGTGGCAAGATATTGAATATTGCGTTGATAATGGAGCTTTGGTCTTATGGTATTACTGACATATATATTTCTAGCTCTTGTCTAAGATTACTTCATCGCCACAAGCTCAACCCAACACCGTGCAGTACTTTTGCGTTAATGTCGGTGATATCATATCTTTTTGGGAATAGCACTAGTTCCACTTTGTTTGAGACTGCAAAGGTTGGACTAGCACGTCACCTTTCTATAATAAGTACTCTCTGCTTCAAGTCACTCAAATACGCTCGTGTTAATATTGAGTCAAACAAAAGGTTATATTGGCACTGATCGGCCACTTTCAAATAGACAAGAGATCAGGTCCAGCTGGAATCAGTACCATATCAGTCTCTAGATAGTTACGGCAATTGGTTACTTGTTAAGTTAAACACCAAAATTTCAGCATGAGCCGACAGTTGTTTTTATTCCCAGACCTGACTGTCAGAGCAAAGCAATAAACCTGATATTCTTTTAATTCAAAGTAAAAAATAATATTGCTTAAGGTAGAGTATTGATATACGGTAAATCTTAAGCTATAATACGAACGACATTCAAGACAGGTAGATGCAAGTGTTTATTTCCGTACGAAATAATAAAGAATGGAGAGAATTATATTTCGATTTTTAAATTCACTTTATTTCTACAATTTCTCATTTAAAAATTAATGTTACATGAGACATTACACATTTTGAATGTAGTATTATTTAAAATTAATGATACGAGTTTGTTGGGTTTATTAATTTAATAATTCAAGTTAACAGTTAAGTTAATTTAATAACTTAATTAAACAGATTAGAGGCTTTAGATTCGATGGATTATGTTCACCGAATTACAAGTTTGAGGGTTTAAATTAAAATATCTGAAAATATAAATGTTGAGATGGCTGGTATTTCACGCCTAGATGGTTGGTTTTAGACTGACTTCAAAATAAATTGACTGAGCCAAGGGGGCATGGCGACGCGTTGCCAACATTTGGGTCTGCCTTAACCCTTTAAGGACTCATGTCCTCAACATGGCGCCCCCCCTGCCTCGGTGCCAGTTGCAGCAGCTCCTTCTCAATTTGGTCGATGGCCTTTCGTGCATCAGCAACCAGTCGTCGTAGCCTTTTTGTACGCTGTTGAGCTGACCGGCTGATTATCTCCGCACGCACCTTTTTCCGCAGAGATTGGGATTGACTTTTCTCTCGGTGGAGTAGAGTATGGTGAGCGAGTCCGCACCGATGGCAGCTGGCTTCTGACTCGCACGCTCCAGCTGTGTGGGACATTGCCAAACAATTTATACAATATTTATGCATCCTTGCACACTCGTAGCGTTCCCGTGCATCCATCGCACGAAATGCGGTGCATAAACGTAGGGGGTGCAATCGGCCACACAACCGACATTTCGTCGAGTCCTTTCCTCGTGATCTGCAAAGATATATATCAAAGGCGGACTTTAGTATAAGATCATCAGAAGTGATTTTGCAATATGGGTCGAATATGCGCAAGTAGTAATTGGTATATAAATGATGTATAGGTATGCGTATCTATATGGATAAATGGGGTAGACATTTTAATTAACTGACAGTGTGTTGTATTGGGTTTGAGGTCTATCATAACTAGACAGGGGGTAAGAGGCACAATTTGACGATGCTTCGGGTTATGACTCCATGCTGAGTTTTTATATCTACAACACGGACATTTCCATCGGGTCCAGGAAATAATCGAGTAATACGACCCAGTCGCCATTCGGTTCGGACAAAGGCCTGGAGTTTAATACGGCTTCAATTCGAATTAAAAGAGTAGAGAATTCTTCAAAGGAGAATTTTTGATTTCCTGCAACTTTAATTAAATGAGTTTTAAAGCTCTTGACGGCTGCCTCCCAGAGGCCGCCCATATGAGGAGAGTAGGGTGGTATAAAATTCCAAGAAAATCCATGCACGGAATATTTTTCAACGATGTCCGAAGATGTTTCCTTAAGGAATTGAACCAAGTCCTTTTGCATGGCTCGCTGCGCTCCCACAAATGTCTTTCCGTTGTCTGACAAAATTTTATGTGGCAGGCCGCGCCGACCTGTGAATCGGGTGAAAGCGGCTCTAAATGCGTCTTTTGTGAGATCTGAACACAGTTCTAAATGTATGGCCTTGGTTGAAAAGCACACAAAAACACATACATATGCCTTTGAGCAAGTCGCCTTACGAAGTGGTGACGTTTTAATAAGAAACGGTCCAGCGAAGTCAACACCGGTGGTGTGAAATGGTAATGTAAATGTGGTTCTTTCTGGGGGTAATGCTGCCATTATTTGGGTTCTGATCCGATGCTTATATATTGTGCATGCCTTACAGTGGAAGATACATTTTTTTATTTTCTGTTTTAAGCGTGGGATGAAGTATTCCTGTTGTACTATTCGGGTCATAAGCTGTTTTTCAGCATGAAGCAGGGTAATATGAAGAAAATCTAAGAACATCTGGGATTATAATGAAAGATTGATACAGATGGTGGTATGGCATATAGAGAGATCTTTTCCAATTAAAAGGCATAACTCTTTCCCTGGTTCCGAGCGTACCTTCAATAAAATTGCGGAGAGTATGGTTACGTTTTTAAGAGAACTTTTAGCAATTATTATATGAAGTCGAGGAGGATCGAAGCCTAAAACTAAGGGTCCTATTAATAAACGAATTATTCTGAGGGATGTAAAGGAAATTTACAGGATTATTATATACGCGGCGATTAGCCTGACGCCTGCGCCAAAGTCACATTTTGAAAGGGTTTTGTCCACCAGATAGGGAGGGCGTCATAGAAGATTCTGTTTTTTAGACTCCGGACAGGTAATAATGAGACAAAGATTTACCAACGCGTTTATTGTATAATATACATTAAGACAAGAAAGTTTCCGGAAGTAGTTTTTTCGATATTCGAGGTTTGGTTCATCATGAATTCATTCCAACGGGAAAAACGGCCAATAAAAGCCGGAATTGTGGGCCAACAATTCATGGATTTTTGATTACGGTAATGCGCCATCGCACCGAGCTGCAGTTGTGAAAAATTTTAAGACCCAAAACCCGTCCAATACCATCGACCAGCCATCGTATTCAGCGGATTTGGTCCCATGCGACTTTTTCTTTGTTTCCAAAACTCAAGTTACCACTCCGTGAGGCCGTAAAAGAAAATTCGCAGAGGGAGCTGAGGTCGACTGATTTCAACAGCTGCTGTAAACAAACTGTTTGGCAGATCGTGCTCATTTTTGGCATAGTAATTAAGGACAGGTGCTACCAACTTAACAAAAAAAGTGTTGACAAATATTCAGATCTCAATGTATTATATTAATTTTCATATGTATGGATGAAAGCTAAGAAGCCGAGCACACGATAATATTTATATTAATATCCATGTGTCACAAGAAAAAAATATAGGGTAGCTACTCTCTACCTGCAAACTCCTTATTTGGTAGTTATTCTATGCAGATTCGAACTCAATATGTAAAAGTCAAAGGAATACATCACGAGAGAACATCTTATTATTAGTCTTCTTACGAGACATATTTTATTGAGGAGCATAGGAACTGGGCGCATCACAAAATGACTTCTCAAGGAGTGTAAAAGTTAAAGAAAGCTCTAAAACCTTAAGGCACACTCTCCGCGAATGAACCAAAAAACTAAAAAGAACGCGAAAGGAGTGTCGTCTGCTACAGCTTTTCAACTCCTTACATTTGGTTTCTTTACATCAATAATCCTCGAAAGATCAGCGGTGATATCAAAATTTGCTCATTCTGTAGTCTAAACGTGCTCAACCAATCAACCTAACATCACCTTGCCCATTGGTCAACAGGTGTATAGTAAGTAGACTTTTTGTTTTATGTTATGAAGCTTCTTAAATGTACGTACATACATTTATCCGAGCACACATACATACATACTTGCTTTTAACTTGACATATATAAACAATTCTTATACAAAATGCAAAATCACAAATACACTTTCTGTTCTCTTGAGATAGTTATACATAGTATATACATATATAAAAATATACACACCTCAAAATTAACGCAAAATACTCGTACATAAATATTGAAATGTTAACAATGACATATTCAACAATAGTTTTCGAGTAATCATAAATAAATAAACACGATAAAATCAAATCAGTCAGACAAACAAGCATATCCAGTTGCAATCCGCGCGCGCAACTCCCTCTTGAACTCAGGCTTTGAACACTTTGGCTAGGTTCAATGGTGGGACAAGCTCTTATGGGCTCACTTCTTTTTAAGGCAGCACGACGCTAGAGCGATAGAGCTGAAAATTATTGGCTACTAACATTTATTTATTACATGGCTGGCGATGTAGATGTGTATTGCCGCTAAAATATGGTAGTGTCGACACCAATAAATCCAAACTTTTTAATAAGAAAGTATGAAATATGGTATATCTATAGTGTGCTTATTGTCGAATATGACTATTCTAATAATTTATACATTTTATACATTTATTTTGATTTATTTATATCAATTTATTTCATCTTCTTGAAACTTTTCCCTTTCAATACGTTTTTCTTGAAGCCCTCTTTTGAACTTCTTGAATAGCCATAAGTCACATGGAGCCAAACAAGATGAATGCAGAATCCGAGTTCTTCTCATAAACAACGCATAAAATTCGTTATTGACAGTTTGTCCAGGCCGAAGGAATTCACAACACCTCGGCAAAATACTTTAGAAAATTCACAGAATATTTATTTTAAATAAAAATATTAATATTTAACAAGAGTCACAATTTAGAACATACCAAGTGGTTTTCTAACAGAAAACCATCATCCTCATCATCGCTTCTAAGGCGACATTTTTCATTGTCGAAATGTCGGATGGTCGCATTGTCGTGTCGCGTGGTGCCCTATCTATTTCAAGCCTCAGGCACTCGCTCACTCATTCACTCCCTCATATCATCACATCATTGCATTGGCTGTTGCATGTACATAGAGTGTTTCACTTATACACTCATTTGTTTACAATCCACTATATATATGTATTTATATTATTATTCGCATTACATACATGTATCTGTATATTTTATTATTTTTATTTTTAATTTGAGTAGTTTATTAGCATTATTGTTGTTATTGTTGAGACTGTCATTATTATTATTATTTTTGCTTTATTCACTATTTAATGACTGTTCAGCCTAATTTTATTTTATTGTTTACAAACAAACCTAACCAGAGGCAAAATAAAACATTTTGAGTAATAAGATTCTAATTGTGTCAGCAACAAATAAAATGTGAGCAAAGGAAAAAAATCAAAATGCAAAATGATCTCCATAATTCCTCGTGCAGAGTCGTGAGAGCAATGTCACAAAGGGCTTGTTTATAGGGCGTGTCTGGCCTGTAATTTAAGACTCCGATACAATTGTCACCATTCCTGTTCCTCGTTACAACGAGACGTACCAGTATATCAGTCAACAGTAGATAAGAGGAAGTGTGTGTGAGGAAGTTAGAGGGTTGCTGGTGATCTAATAATTTTCTCACCTGTTATTCATTTGGATATACATTACCATTGTCTTCCCATGTGAGGGAATATAGCGATTAGCCAAAAGAAAAATTCAATTCTCTAGACATGCATTAGCCCATATTAATTAAACAGCATAGAGAAAGAGACAATACACACCTAAGAGTTGTCTGCTTAAACCGAAAATAGGGAAACGAGGATTCAAGAGATGAATCATATATCATGAGATGGCAATAGGTTTGTGCAGTTGTACATAACGGCCTAAAGTAACCGTAATAGATATAGACAAATACACATATCACACTTCATGGAATGTGGAGAAGAACCGACTTAGCTAAGTCCTTTTGAGTACGCGATAACACATTCTTTAGGTCAAAAATACGAAAGTTGTGATAGACGGAAGACATTTTTCTCATGTTCTTGACGTGTGTACACTTCGAGAACCCAACATCGATTCGGTCGACCACATCACCGAATGGGATAGATACCAAAAACTGAAGAGGGAGGCAAAACGCATTTGCAGACACAGAAGAAAGGCGGAGATGCGTGAGTGTGAAGAGCTTGAAATGCTGGCCGACAAGGGTTATACCCGAAAATTCTATAAAAAGATATAACGACTTTCAGAAGGTTTCAAGACCGGAATAGACTCTTGTAAGACACAGAGAAGGAATATAGTGACAAATGCCCAGAGAATATGCGATATCTATAGAGGGAACACTTCTCCAGCGTGCTGGATGGCTGTGAAAGTACATCACCAGAAGGTGACGAACAAATGTTTCAGTATGTTTATGTAAATTGACGTTAAGGTGCACCAAAAGCCAAAAATTGGGAAGGACCTTTCCGTTTGGTACCAACGAGGTTGTATACAAGGTGATTCCTAATCGAGTCACTTCTTTCATTTCATCTAAAGGATTGTACAACTGTTGACGTGCGCCGATGATATTGACATTATTGGCTTCATAACTGTGCCGTGAGTTTTGCTTTCTTCAGACTTTATAAAGAAGAGAAAGATATGGATATGGGCAAGACGAAATAACTCCTGTCATCAAACAAACAGTCATCGCATTCGTGACCAATAATAATGTCAGCCTTGAAATCCAACGCAGAATCTCCATTGTCAACAGGTGACATTTTGGACTGAGTAGACAACTGGAAATTAAAGTCTTCCCTCGACGAACGAAAACCAAACTCCACAAGTCACTTATCGTTCCAGCCCTGCTATGGTGCGAAGGCATAGACGATGACAACATCTGATAAGTAGGCCTTAGGAGTTTTCGAGAGAAAGTTTTTGCGTAAGATTGACGGTCTTCTACACGTTGGGAACGGCGAATACCGCAGCCGATGTAATGAGCGGTGTCTACGCCAATAATGAAGGAGAAGAAAATCCTACGTACGCAAGACTCCAAGTGAAGCTATGTATTATCCGGTTAATAGTTTTAACGAATTTCAAGGAAGTTTAAGTTTTCCTCCACCTCTGTTTCCACGGTTTCTTTACTTAGTAACTGGTGGTGAATGACTGAAGACTCGGCGATTGAGTCTGTTTCCCCATGAATTCGATACCGCATTCGCATTCAGTTATATGTTCGCTGTAGTAGGTTTCACAAGGATGATGCAGTTGCATAGCCGTGTGGTTAGCATTGCGTTCTGCCAGCCAGATGGCCAGGGTTCGAGTCCTGGTCCGACCAACAAAATTATAGAAAATTAATTTAAAAACTAAAAAAAAAAATTAGTTAATTTTTTCAATTGGGGTAGCCCCTCGGCAGGGAATAACAGGCCCTTCGCCAATTATAATAATAAAAAAGCACTTGCATATCTGCTTGAACAGATACTGCTATTGGAATTCAGTGAGCCTATGAACTGAATATGTCTCCTAATTTGAAATTGTTAAGGGAAGTGAAAACTCAAGTAAGGAAATGGAAGGAGTTGAAAGCTTTGGTCAAACCAATAAGAGCAATAAAAAAACACGTTCTAGGGAATTGTGGTCTCAATCGTAGAAAATTGCTCATTTCTTATAAGGTAAGGGGAGGTAAGTACCGCAATTGCAAAACTAAAAGCAACCACCAGCAAAAAAAGGTATATTGCTTAAATAAAGTGTTAGTTGCTGTAAGGTGTATTCAGCCCCTATTAAAAAAGAAAGTTTTCTACCTCAAAGTACTCCACCTAATCCACTGACAACGAGCTAATCAGACTTTATATGTGTGACTTCAAAAGTTCCGATAGAATCGAGAAGGGCCTTTCCCAGCTTTTGGATATTAAGTGGGTGAGGATCTATCGTGTGACTTCCTTAAGGGGACTTATTTTTTTAAATTTATTGTATCAGGAATGGAATTTCTATTTAACCATTTCATTGATACACACTGTGTATTGAAGAATTAAAAAATATTCTTTAATTATTATTTTGTTACAAAATGGCGGTGATAAAGTCCATTATTTAATCCATGTTTTTTGGAAAGGTGTCCACGGCAGGTTGATTTCTTCTAAAGGATGAGACCTAGAACAGAAAAGCAAAAAGTTTTATGATCTACAAACTATGGTCTTTAGAAGTACGTACGGATTTATTTTTTTTAACTATTTTTTTTTTACACTTTTTTTTTAAATACGCATTAAATTATTAAAAGAAAAAGTATACATCTAATCGAAAAACGGTTACGTACTTCCAAAAAAAAATGCATTTGTGAAACTACCATCAATAAATCGATGCAATAGGGTCCGAATAATCTGTCCTCTCAGTTTAAAAAATGCGATTTTGAGAAAAACATTTTTAAAGTTTCTCATTTTACTCAGCGCACGCTCTGAGGGCCTGCAACAAAATAAAATGTTCAGCTATTTGAAATATTTTTTTTTTTTTACTTTAAAATCAATTGCATATTCTTTCTACCCAAAGGTAATCTGTGAGCAAAAAAATAAATAAAATAGAAATTGCGTTTTCCAATCTTAGACGTACAAAAAACTATATACTTTGAAACAGTTTCTAGATAAATGAAATCGGACGGATGGATCAAGCACGGAGCTTGAAGTTGGATTGGAAAACATGGTTTCGAGCAAAACACGTTCAAAGTTTTTTGAAAGTCTCGCAGCGTGCGTGAGACAGGTGTGTTCGAGAAGCTGCCATTTGAAAAAAATTCATCGTATCCCTTTAAACAAATACTTTGCAAATATATGGCTTTCATTTTTTTTGCGTAAAAAAATCGGTTCTTTTGGTCTAAAATCAGGGTAGGGCCCCTTAATGCTAGATAAGCCAATAAACTAAATGAATATGGAACATGACAGATTCTGTTGTCAACTAACAACAACGTACTTGTTCCTTAGGCTCCCACATCGCTGTTAACAGACCCATAGTAGACAATTTAACCTATCCAGGAACCAATATCAACACCAACAACAATGCCACACCTGAAAGCTTACAAAGAACCACTCTAAACCCACCGGTGCTATTCGGGCATTATGTGCCAATTTGCGAGGAAGGTTAATCGAAGGATGGCGAATACGGCAAACAACTAGTATATATTCCAGAGATAGTTCTTCAGCGGCAGCGTCATCCGAATCCGAACAATTCTGCTTCGAAACATTCCAATGAAGCTGCCTGATATTTTTTTCAGATACCTACATACATACGATTACATACACGTATGCACATACATATATTTTTCAAATGACCATACACACTTGTATGTTAATGAACACAATCATAAATATAATTTGTTTATTTGTGCACTACTTATAAGTGGCGGGCAAATGCTTAGCATTGAAAAGCAAATATATGTTCTAATCCGTAAATGTCAGTTGTTCTTCTTGTTGCTACATTTACTGTTATGACCATGGCTAAGAAACTGTCAACACGTGGTGCATTCGCACCAAATATATTCATTCATGCAGATTTATTGAAATATAATATATATACATGTGTGTGTATATATGTATATGTATATGTATATAACAGTAGATTGTAGCACAACATATTCAGGCTTATGTAATATATTCCGCGTTTCTAGTTGCAATTGATATGTTTACAAGGTAATATGTATTCATGTGTGTATGTATGTATGTACGAGTATGCCTTTGCACCGTAATGCAAGTGTCATTTTGGCTCTTTGGGATGTTTATGTCTGCTTAAGCTGTGGTGTTGGTGGTGATTAGTCGCAAAATTGCTTCTAATGTGATATGTAAATGAGCAGCAGCAACAACAACAAAACATAAAAAATAGTCGCATCTGCAGCAACCAGCAACCAGCGCGTAGCCAACAGCCAACAGCCAACAGTTGGCAGTCAAAACAGCAAACAGAAAACAACAACAAACAAAAATAAACAAAAATAAACAGCAGCGAACATGAAAAGCATTTGCAACATTATTGGCTAATTATTTTAAGTAAATCCAAGACAGGCAGCCAACCAAAACCAAAAGGAAAAAACAAAGCAGAAAAAATCTGAGTAAGCACAGGTGAGTAAGTTCTGTGAATGTGTGTATGTGTGCGTGTGGGTTTGTGCAATTTGAGACGTTGAATTATAGCTGATAGTCTTAAGATAATAAGATGAACCATTCTTCAGCGAGGCGCGTGTTTTAGCACTTGGTTGGGTTTCAAATATATATATGTATATATATATATATAGATATTATACGCATATTAAGTCTATGTAAACATACTTTTAGTTTGGAAAGGTAGTTAAAATAAAATTAAAATTATTTAAATTAAACGCAGAAGTTGATATTTTTTTGGTGTAGCAGCAGCTGCCGATTATTTTTGATTGCTTTGACCCACATACACATTTGTATACATATCTACTAAATATTTAACAGAAAAGCAAAAACAAAAAAAAAACTAAATAACAATAAAGAAAACTAGAAATGTTTTTAATACATTTTTGTACACAGCTGCTGGCCAACTCTAATAAGCTGTTCGCCTATTCTTTGCTCTCATTTTCGGACCACTATTTAATTCGTTTCATTTGGTGAGTTATAATAACAAAACACTAATAACAATAATTTTCTTAATCTTGACCGAAATCGTTCAACTGGTCGCGAGGCAGTCGTCACTAGTCGAACGATCGTTTATTTGGCATCAAGTCTAAGTAAGCAGCAATCGCCAAGAATGGTGAAGCACATTTGCATATGAAACGTTTAACTCATTTGAATACTACGAATAAAACATACGTGTGTTTGTTAAGACATTAAAAAAAATTATAACTAAACTAAAAATGTAACGGAAGAAATGAAATTTTATACCCAGCGCATGTAAGGTAAATGTAGTTATTGAAAAATGTAAATAATATAAGAAAAAGAAATTTTTAAAATAAAATAAAAGGAAATAAAGAAATTTAATTTAAAAGATTATAAAAATATAAAGCTCAATAAATTAAAGAAACAAAATTAAATTAAAAAGAAAAATAAACATAAAATAAAACAGATTAAATCAAATAAAAAAAATTAGTTAAAATTAAATAAGGTGAAATAAAGTAAAACAAAAAAAAAACTTAATAAAAAAAGTACAGTAAAATAAATAGAATAAAATAAAACACATACAAATAAAATTTAATTAAACGGAATATAATAATTAATTTAAAAATGTAATCAAATAATAAAATGATATGAATGAATAAAATAAACTAAAATGAAATAAATAGAAAAAATAAAATTGTAAAAGTTATATGAAATAAACTAAAAAATTAAAACTGTAATAAAATGAGATAAAATAAAAGAAATAAAATAAAATACAATTAAAATAAATAAGTAGAATGAAATAAAAAAATGTAGAAATTAAATAAATTAATTAAAATATAAAAAATGTAATAAATTAAGACAAAATAAAATAAATAAAATAAAATAAAATAACACTAAAAAATAAAAAATAAAAAAAAAATAATTAAATAAAATAAAATAAAAAGTAAAAAATGCAATAAAATAAGATTAAATAAAAGAAATTAAATAAAATGAAATTAAAATAAAAAAAAATAAAATTTAAAAGAAAAAAAAATAAAATGAAATATATTAAAAAAAAATAAAATAAAATAGTGTGAAATAAAAAAAAATAAAGTAATATAAAATATAAAATAAAAAATGTAATAAAATAAGATTAAATAAAAGAAATAATATAAAATGAAATTAAATTTAAATAAAACAATATAAGTAGAATAAAATAAAAAACATTTTGAAAAGAAATAAAATAAATTAAAAAATACAAAAACTCAACAAATTAGGATAAAATAAAAGACATAAAATAAAATCAAATCAAATAATGTAAAATAAAATAAAATAAAATAAAAGAAATAAAATACATTGAAATAAAACAAAATAATGTGAAATAAAACAAAATAAATTGATGTAAAATAAAATAACATAAAACAAAATAAAATAAAATAAAATAACGATAAATAAAATAAAGTAAAATAAAATAAAACAATATAAAATAAAAAAATTAGCATAAAATACAAATTAAAACATAATACAATAAAATAAAAGAACTTAAATTAAAATAAAATGTGGGAAATTTGTTAAAATAATTATTAAAATTTAATCAAATAAAACAAAAAGAAATAAAATGAGATATAATAAAATACAATAAAACAAATTAAATTTAATTATAGCAAAATAGTATAAACAAAATAAAAAAGGGAATTGTAATTAAAAAATTAGATTAAGTGAGCTTACATAAAGACAAAAAAGCGCTTGAAATGCACTTACACTTTCTTCTGTATTTTCATAACGTTTTAATTTTATGTCAATCATTTCTCTTACTCGAAATAATTGAAAAGCACAATTTATTGATATACTACAGCTCTGGTAATCACGGTTAAATAAATTTTATTAAATAATTACAGAAAACAAAAAAAACTAAAGTTTTGAACAAAATACTCGTGGTGCTTGAAAACAATTTTGATCTCTTGTGCATATAATACAATATTTACAACTATTTTTATTCATAAGTAAGTAAGAAAAAATACCATTATTAAATAAAATTAATTGTTTATGAATCCAAAAAATATGGGTTAAATTGAGAGAGCATTTATGAATCTGCGCTACTCAACTCTTTCGCCCAATTACAATATATTACTTATTTCTATATTTTTTCACTGCACAACTGTTTGCTGTAGCCTCACAATTTCTATATAAAATGTATCTTTTAACAGAAGTATAAATATACAAGATTTGTGCTCCCATTCGCTGGGTATAAAATACCACTACTAATCTCAAAAAGCTCAATAAATAAAATAAAAATTATAAATAAAAAATGGTTGTTCAAAAGAAAGTCGTCGCCAATTAAGCTCGTAAATTTGTCTGCTAACACGAAACAACGAGAATAAAGTGTTGATTATTTTTAGAAGACAAAAAAGAAACAATAATAATAAATAGCAATCGAAACAAAGCTGACCAAAAATAGACAAATAAAAGCTGTGAAAAAACAACAATCAACCACGTCAGCCCATAACTGGCCAGCAGCTCTTAAATGATCGTCATAAAACTGGTTAAAATTTCGTCACACGCGCGCCGGTGAAGATGTCACATAATACACGTAGACACAACATACTAGCTTATATGTGCGCATGTGTGAACGAGTATCTAAGCACCCCCAAAAAGTCATTGAGTCCGTTATAATCGCAGACACACACATAAATATTTATAACCAACCATCTGCGCACATCAATTGGCAGCGGCGCTTTGTGAGCCAATTTGTCATTTGGCTACTTAAGCCGCTTAAAGTTATCCCAATATACGACACAACGGCCCACGCACGAGCTGCCGAACTGGCGTGTAATAAGTCATATAAAAATGGTTAATATGTTTGGTAAATAGTATTATCGAAATTGGCTATAAAAATTTTTTGTCTGTGTGTAACAAAGTAAGCGGCTAACAACTTTATTTACTATTTCAGTTATGTGAATTTTTAAGTATACTCCCCACGGGCAGTAAATGTGATACTCGTATCAACTGCCGTTGAATTGCTGCTTTTCATTTGCAAATCATTTTGTCGTTGTTGTTATTGTTGTTGTATGCAACTAATTTGATCACACTTGAAAGCCAAATTATGCTCGGAAACGCATTCAAGTTCAAGCAAATATCACGTGATGTGATATCACTTCATCACATCACAGCGTGGCATATCACATCACACCATTACATCGTTACATCACATGCCGATTTATTAGTTACTGCTTACACAGCTCAAGCATTTGTTTACACAATGCAGCGTAACTAAGTGTATGTATGTTTACTTAAATTTACTATATGTATGTAAATGCATTATTTTCATTTTTTCTTTGCTGCCAAATTGAGAAGATATCTTAATTTCGCGGTGCTTTTTCACTTCCATTTTCGCTGCCAATCTGTAAGCCATTGTGTATTGCCATTTAAGTAATGCCACTATGCCAGCGTGAGTCTGAGTTCAAGCAGTGGCAGCTGCGTGACAGTAAAATGTACATAGATATATGTCAGTGTACGCACAAATATTGATTGGAATAAAATGTACTTTTTTATAAATTTTTTTATTATTTTTAATAGTGCACACTCGCGCTTCTTTGACATCTCCTGACACATAACATTTGTTTAAATCATTCAACTCACGGTTCCATTGCTCATGCTCAAATATATTGTTTGTTTAAAAAAACTGAATTTTAGAATTATTTGTTTAATTACAAGTTGCATGCGTGCTACTGAATACATGTTAACATACTACCAATTAGCAATTTTTGTTTGCAACATGTTTGATATAAATGTTGGTTAGCAAAAATTGTTTGGTGCAACCAACTCGTTCGAAGACTGATCAGAGATTATAAGTAAGTTCTCTGACTGATCAAAAATGGAACAGAGAACTTATGGATCTTTAACTGGTCTATAAATAGTTCAGCATTGCAAGAAAAATTTAAAGTTGATTTGAGTTGGTAAGATTATAATTTTTTAATATTTTTGAAATATTTAATATTTAAGGTTAGTGTTCGGTACTGCTAAAGAAAAGAGTGTTGGGTAGAGTTCCCCGATACATTTTTTCTTTTCGAAAAGTTTAAAAATCTAAAAATAAATAATTTCTTTGAATTTTATAAAAAAAATTCACCACAATTCACCGAAGTAATCGACTGTTTTATGTGAAAAGCCAAATCTGCCATTACACAGTGGTTGATTTCTTGAACAAAAAAATATACCTATATACAGTGAAACCTCCCACAAACGGACACTCACGTTTCCACAGCTTGTGCCCGCTTATGAGGGGTGTCCGCTTATTTGGAGTTGAGGAACAATACTGAAAGTAAAATTTATTAAATTTTTTATTACTTTTTTACGTTAAACTATAATTTCTTTCAATAAATTCTGAACATGTCAGTTAATATTTAAGTTGTCAAAAACTCATCTACCCTAGTCTAGTGGAATCGAATAATATACTAAAAAAATTTTTATTCGACTATATTGCTCTAAAGTATCAAGATATGACATAATTTGCCTTTCATCCTTGCCACGTACTTACTCTCGTTTTCGATTTCTTCGTCAGACATTTCACCAGCATAAATTTCGTCAATGATAATATCAATATTATTGTCATATGTATTAAGAACTTTGTCGATTAACAAAGACTCTTCCAAATACTGCTTTTGCCTAATTTCATTTAAAATCTGTATTAGCGACGATATCGGATATCATCCTCAGCATCTTAGCTAGAAGTTTCACATGGAGTTTTTATGTCCACAAAGAATATGGAAAAAAGATACATATAAATTATTGTTTCAAAATTATCATTTTACCAGTGACGTCTTTGGTCTCGCCCTCAAATGAAACATACTCGCATATGTTAATAATATGTTAATACTCGTATATAGGTATATGGTAATATTAGTTATTGTTCTCTTCGTCTACAAATAATTTTATCCCACATTCGATTTCTTCTTCATGCTTCTTATATATTATATTTGAAATATTCAGTTCCAATTGCCAAAAATAATAGGGGGTTACATTTGGTGGTGGATCTTCAAATGATGGGAGCACATTAAGAGAAAAGTTTTCATTGATCTGATGAAATAACTGGCGTAGGAAAACAACTAATTGAAACTTATGTAACATGGCAGGGTAAAATTAATAAGGAAATGTTCAGAAAAATTTCGAAATAAACGAAATTTTCTACGAATTCAAACCCATGTCCTTCGCTTTGCAGAACTCACGGCGCCGTTGTTAAGGCCTATGATATAAATATCATCGGCATACGCCAATAGTTGTACACTCTTATAAAAAATTGTACCTTCTCTATTCAGCTCTTCAACTCGTATTATTTTCTCCAACAAAAAATTAAAGAAGTCTCTCGGTGAGGAATCATCTCGGAGAGGTCCTTCCCAATTTTTACTGCATTTTTGGTGTACCCTAGCGCAGTTTATATAACCGTATAAGTTTTGCCGGGATACCACAGTCGGGCATAGTAGCCTAGAGATAGCTTCTTTTCGTGCTATCGAAATTTGCTTTAAAATCCGCGAGGTGTGTGGATCCTCTTTTCAGAGGTCTTTTCAAAAATTTGGCGCATGGTGAATATCTAGTAAACGGTTGATTTGTCAGGTTCAAGACCACAATGATAAGGTCCAATCCACCGCTTTGTTGCTTTCCAAGTGGCCGATTGCTATTCGAACTTCCTTATTATAATTGGCGCTTTGTAACCGCTGAAGAGATTTTCGGCCGAGCTCCGCCTCCATTTTATGGTTTAGCCTTTCCATGTATTTCCAACAAATGGAGGGACCTACAGTTTATACTAAGCCTCCTCCGAACGGCTAACGGTTTTTTATAAGGAGCCTTTATTTCATATCCGAAATTCACTCTGAGGCGTTGACATTCCCTGCCGAGGGGCAACCGCAATTAGAAAATTTAACTTAATTTTTTATTTAAATTAATTTTCCATAACTTTTGCATGTTGGTTGACACAGGATTTGAATCCGAGCCTTTCGAATATCAGTACGCAATACTAACCACTCGGCTACCGCGGCCGCCAAGCTTCCTTATAGTCGGGTAATGAAACATTTGTCGAATCGTATCGATTGGGGAACTCTGCTCGCCATCTTCTGGTAATGCACTTTCACAACCATTCAGCCGGCTGGAGATGTGTTCCCTCAATAAATTCAGTTTTCCCTGGATATCAGTCACTAGATCCCTCCCTCTGTCCTACAGTAGTCTGCTCCGGTCTTGACACCTTCTGTAAGCCGTCGTATCTTTTCATAGAATTTTCGGGCATTACCCTTATCGGCCAGCTTCTCAAACTCTTCATACTTACCCATCTCGGCCCTAATTTTTTTCGTCTGCACATTTGCATTTCTTCCCTCTTAAACTCTCGGTATCCATCCCTTCCGCGCTTCTCGTGGTCGATCGCAACGTTTCCAGGTAGGCAACTTGCTTTCTCTCCACACGGAAGTAGTCATTTACCAGCTGACTGTTGAATACGCTCCAGCTGTTGTGTTGAGAATGTTCCAAGCGATCTTTAGAGGCATTCTTGGCCAGATCGTCCTTCCCTTCATTCGGGACATAGGCACAAATCAGCGAAAGAATAAAAAATTTTGCGTTTATGCGAATAGTGGTCAGATTTTTATCTACTGGGGCGAATGCTAGAATTCGACGACGGAGTCTCTCTCCCACCACGAGTCCACTTCTTGGATGACGGTGATTTCAGACTTTAATTTTTGCCAAGGGATCGAACACTACAGGGGTATGCCCTCAAATCGTGATCCTTCATCTCATCCAATGCGTTGAAGATCTTTTCATTGGAATTGGTTTCGACGTGGCGGGTCCCAAACCCAGCGCTGAACCTCACTAGGCGAGTAAGATTAAAATTTGTACACATTTATATAGCAAGCCGCTTACTTAAAGACATTCGCCCGCACTCAGCCGCACAAGGGTTGCTCACGTTTCCAGGGTGGGCGACGTAGACGCAAGAGTAGGAATTGAGTATAGGCCCGAGAATGTGGTTGCTTACTCAGAAGCTTGACTACACTGCATTACATTTAAGGCTGAAAGTCATGGCTAAGGTTTCATCAGCTTCGACATTATCTCCTTTACCTGTGATTATAAAACAGCGTTCTAAATACGGAGTTTTGTGTGTCAAATCATAATTCTAGAAATATTAGATAACTTAAAAGTAATCGTATGTATGTACGTGTATATAGTAAATATGGGCTAAACCAGAAATTCTGATGTTCTTGAAGGTACTCCAAAACGAGACTATACTGGCTAGAGCTGGGAAATGAAGCTCGATATTAATAGTTTTCGCGAAAAGTGTAAATTTTGCCATTTCATATAAATTGCCATTGAATGAGTTCCTTTTAAAGTATTAATGAATTACGAGTATTTCCGATTTGCTCTGAAAATGACGAAGCTGTTTGTATAGCCAATACTACTTACTCATCAATCAATTACACAGTATCAGCTAACAACATCATTATCATCATTCAAACTGTCTTCACGACTTTCAAAATTTTCTATAGCCAATTAGAATCCATTCAGAACTTTCATGAGATCATTCAAATACACACACACGCACACACATACGCACGGTTACAACGACAGCCGTTCAAACTCAGCAGCGATCGCATCTACCACCGCCTAGCTGAACAGTGTGCATGTATCTGTATTACAGATCACAGGTGAGTTCGTAAGCTGCGCATGACTCGAACTTGAACTCTAAGCGCAGGTTTGAGCCTGACTTATACACAAACAAAAACTCATGTACCTATTCACAGACGACTACCAATTCGAACCAGCTAGACGATTGGTCCGTTCGGCTGCAATATCTGCTTGCTGACCAAAACGGGCGATTCCAGTTGCCAGTTCCCGTACGACATTCGAACTGTTTAGAGGTATTGTAGCGGATAAAACGCAGACGAACGTTCAAACGAAAGTGAAGACGGTACGGCGCGTACGATAAAAGTGGCAAAGCAGTGTAAATAACTTCATTATGAACATCGGTAGCATTTGACGATTAATTTTTATTACCGATCCATTTTTTTATCGCTTTTTCTTCACTTGTGAATGTTTTGAAATCCCACTGATGTGATGATGGCCTATAAAAGTGTTTCTGATAGTGTGTGTTGCGTGACAACTTTGTCGCATTAAAGTCGGTAATTTTGGTGATGATCCTTGAAGGCAACAACTGTGTGGATTTTTTCGATTTTTGTGGGGCTCAATAGGTGGCTCACCGGGCGGGTTTTGCGAAGATTCAAAGGTACACGCACGTTAGCGTTTAAATTTTCGGCGATTAAACATTAAGTGGTCGCGTCAGCTTCCGCGACAATGAAATAAGGTCGAAATACTGAAACGAGCAGCGGCAATTTGAGAATGTGACTGGCGATAATTTATCTTGGCACATTAGCATATTTTTGTAGTAAGCTGTTTTCACCTGCTGTGCATTTGATGGTTATTGCATCAATTCTCACCACTGCTGCGGCCAAAGGCAATGGGGCTCGTCTGAGAAGCACGCCACCGGGCGCGATGCTTTATCAAAGTCTTAAAAGGAATTTGGAAGAAGCAACCCAAAAGCGCGGAATATGAAAAGATGAGAAAAGTAGAAAACATAATAAAAAATAAATAAATTAAATAAATCAACGCATTAAAAGAAGACGTTTGAAGTAAATGCGATGAATGGATGAGTTGATAGATGAGCTAAGCGGTTAGTGATGGAGGCGATAACTGGTCAGCAACAAACGCACTCAACTGGTTGTTGACTATTGGGGCTCGACACACACTTATTTATTTACTTGTTTTTGTTCAATTTTCTTCCATTTTTATTATCTCGCGAAGTGCAAATGTGATTTTTAAGAAAAGAAATAAAATAAAAAGCTAAAGCAAATGAGTACACAATTAGAACTTTTAAAGACCGCTTTTTTAGACAAACTGAAATTGAGATGAATTGCCGGAATGATGAAGGTTTTTATGATATAATATCGCCAAGCTGGAAAGTGAAAAAGTAGCTTAACTCGAAAGTGCAGATAAACCATTACCATATATGTATATACATATATGAAATTATATGAGTAGTCTTGTATTCCTTGTGAGTGCTAAAGACATCACTCAGTCAGCTGCTGAAAAATAGACTATATGATTTATGCTAATCCCTCGTGCACAATGTGTATGATGCTCAGTGAGCCGTCGGCTTAGTGTAGCACATTCATATTCAGATGGATATGTAGATATGCACACAATACTTGTGCTTGACTGCGTTCACTTGCCAGTTTGTCTACACTGGTCCGTCTTGGTTAGCATAATGACTTAATAACTCCACATATGCATAGTTGCGCGCCCCACTCAATTTGACACATATTCCTTGCGGCCAGTTTGCGGCATGTCGCATGCTGCCTGATTGGTGAACCGTTTGTAAGCCAATGTAAGCAAGTTGTTCACCCGCCGGTGTGGGCTTCTCCCCAAATTAACGTGTGAATTTGTAATAACATTTGTATTACGTTCGAAATGTACAATGATAACATATACACGAGTACAGTTAAATACAAATATAGTACATATGCATAAGCAAATAAAAGAAAACAAAATTATATAAAATTAAATTAAACTTAAATTAGAAATAATGACATAAAATATAGTAAAATAATTTAATAGTAAATAAAATAAAAAATTCTAACAAAATAAAAAATAAATTAAGATTAGTTAAAATGAAATAATGTAATGTAAAATAAAATAAAATATAATATAGTTAAATAACTTAAAAAAAAGAACCAAAAATATTATACAAATTAAAATAAAATAAAATATAATATATACAAATAAAAAAAAAACATTATATAACAAGAATCAAATTAAATAGAAAAAAAAATAATATAATATAATATATATATATATAATAATAATAATAATAATACATATAAATAAAATTGGCGCTTTGTAACCGCTGAAGCGACTTTCAGCCGAAAAAAAATTATATAAACTTAATAAAAAAATAATTAATTGTGTAAAGTGCAATTGAACAAATAAATTTAAAAGGATTTCAACTAAATAAACGATATAAAATAAAATAAAACTGCATAAAATAAAATTGAATTAAATTATATTAAAAAAATAAATAAATAAAAGACTAAAAATCTATTAAGTAATACGAAATTAAACAAAATGAAATAAAGTAAAAATGAATTAAAAAAAAATTAAAAACAAAATAATTAAAAAGTAAAACAAAATAAAAAAAGTAAAATAGATAAAATAAAGGAAAATAAAATGAAATAAAATTAAATTAAAGCGAAGTAAAATATAGCAAAATAATTAAAAAAAAATAAATCAAAACAAAATAAATTAAAATAAAATATAGCAAAATAAGGTAAAATAAATTAAAATAAAATAAAACAAAAAAATTAAAAAATTATACAAAGTAAAACAAAACAAAGGAAAAAAGAATAAAATAATTTAAAATAAAATAAAATAAAATGAAATATAATAAGTTCCAATAGAAAAAATTAAAATAAATTTATAAAAGGAATTAAATTAAATAGAAAAAAAATTTAATAAAAAATTATAAAGTAAAAAAAAATAGGTAAAATGATATAAAATTAAATAAAGTAAAATGGCATAAATAAATATAACATGATATAAAGTGAATAAAATTAAATTGAAATAAATTATTTTAAATCAAAAAATAAACAAAAGAGTAAAATTCTATAAAGTAATATGAAATGAAACAAAATGAAATAAAATAAAGTAAAAAAAAATAAAATAAAATAAAACGTGGTAAATTAAAATAAAAGAAGTTGAAATGAAATAAAATTGAATTAACACAAAGTAAATTATAGAAAAAAAATAAATATAAGGAAAAAAATGAATAAAAAAAGAGAAAAAAGTAATGTGCATTGAAATAAAATAAAATAGCATAAAATGAAATATTTTAAAATCAAGCAAAATAAAATAAAGTAAAATAAATTAAAATAAAACAAATAAAATAAATTATAAAAAGATAAAGTAAAATAAAATAAAATAAAACAGAATAAAATAAATTGAAATAAAATAAAACAAAATAAAATAAAACAAATAAAATAAAATAAAATAAAATAAAATTAAAAGAAAAAAATTGAAAAACATGACATAAAATAAAACGAAATAAAGTAAATTAAATAAATTTAAATTATATTAAACAAAATAAGCTAAAGTAAAGTAAACTAAACAAAATAATATGAAATAAAATCAGATGTAATGAAATCGAAATTATAAAAAAATAAGATAACGTATAAAAAAATTTAAAATCAAATAAATTAAAAAATAAAATAAAATTAATTATTACAAGCGATGTAAAATAAAATAAGATGATAAGTAAAAATAAAATGAAATATTTTGAACGAAAAATAATATTAAATTAAACAAAAATAAAAAGAAATATTATAATGAAGTAAAATAAAAACATTTACAATATTTATTAAAGTGAACAAATGAATGTTTATTGTGTTTACCCACTTTGAATTCGTGCATATCTTTAAATTATCTGTCTCGAATGCTGTTCTCGCTTGTTCTTATTATTTAAATGTTCCTAGAAAAAAAGTTTCACCATAAAATTTACCTACACATAATTATAATATAAAATGTATATACTTATATACATTTTATATATGTATATATAAGTCTTGACACAAGTTAGTAAATAAGTTTATATTTGTTACAGTGCAATCCTCTAAATAGTAAAAAATCTTAAGTTAAGCTTAAAAATACCGGCTTAAAATATAAAAACAAATAATAAACATACATACCTGTGCACCAAGTTGCATACATTAATTCTAACCAAGAAGAAGAATCATTCCAAAACCTGCAAGTTATGATCACGTACTGTATCCTCAGCCATGGCCTCGCACATGAATCTTACTCATATTGCGGGCTCATGCGGGTCGCGTAAATTTTTCTAATTTTACACCAACAATTTATATTACCAACGAACTAACAACCAACAAACAACGTTTCCTTGTGCGCGCAATCAATTCTACAACCGTTGTCGTCGTCGTTGTCGTCGTCGTCGTCAGCCGTCGTGGTCCAGCCAATCCAATTAGCATCCAAATGCTCAACATAACGCCGTCATTCGACACCCAAATAAACGCCAAACTGCGAAACTGTGAAATCTAAAGCGTTTAACAATTTTCCATTCGCTTGAATATGTGAGTGTTTTACTGTGAAAACGACAAATTCTAATCGTTATATATATAACATATAAACATACATTCATAAATAAATAAATATATGATTTCTTTTTAAATAATAAAGTGCACATTCACACAAAAATACAAACACATAAATTTATTTTGCTATAAGTGCCCATGTGCTGTGGTAGTTGTTGTAAATTTGTAGTGTGATGATGCGATTGCCAGACGCACGCACAAAAACTCTACGAAGAAATGTGGAAAAATCGTAACAAGTTCTTAATATTTTTGCTTTGGATCATGGAAATAAGGTGAGCAACACTTAAAGTGGGCAAGGTTATTACGCAAAAAAAAATAAAAAATAAAAAAATTAGTACTTAATATTTTTTTAATAATCTTGCTGTTAGAATCATAAAATATTTAAGTCAACCCGTACTAAAGCTGTTTTATCTCCTTTAATATGAACTTTTATTATACTTACTTCAATTTAATTAAAAAATGCTTTGCTTCGTTTCTTGATAATATATTTTAGTTTTTCTATATAAAATAAGTAATTTTTTAAGTTAGTTATGTACCTTTTCCCCCAAACTGCATATGAATATATTATATTTCGATTATAAAACATCGAAGGATTTTATAACTGCCTGAATCTCTATTGTCGCTCCATAATTTATGGCCTTCATCGATAAAGTTTTTGTCTTGAAACTATGAACTAGTTAAATATTGCTTGAGAAGTAGGACTTTTGGGAGCCAAAATCATTTAAACCGCATCTAAATGTTATGGTTTGGTTGTTCGATAGATAATTCAAGTCGTCTTTCTCTTACTTTCAAAAGCGAATTTATTTTCATAAAAATCACATATTCAACAATGAAAAGAAGATTTTAATGAAAGAAAATTCAGGTAGTCCGATTTTTGTTTCTTGAAAGCGTACATAGACTATCCCCGCGTAATTCCACCACAGAAATCTTAATAATACATTAGTGATTTGGACGTCGATTGCTTAGTTCGCGATCGTTTTCGGACTGCGATATTGTATACACCAGCTCTGGTTATTTATATTAATGGATAGATTCGGTTTCGATTCAGCAAAGAATCACACATATCAGTCACTGATTCTTAATTTTCTGAACTATTTATGTCAGTGTCGCCGTGTATCTCATACAACTCATCATTCCATCGGCTGCGATATTCGCCGTTACCATCTCATAGAGGACCATAAATCTTACGCAAAACGTTTCTCTCGAAAACTCCTAAGGACGACTCATCAGATGTTGTCATCGTCCATGCCTCCGCAGCATTTAGCAGGACGGGAACGATAAGCGACTTGTAGAGTTTGGTTTTCGTTCGTCGAGAGAGGACTTTACTTTATCTGTTGGTAAGAGTGATTTTGCGTTGGATTTCTAAGCTAACATTGTTATTGGTGTTAATACTTGTTCCAAGATAGACGAAATTATCTACGACTTCAAAGTTATGACTGTCAACAGTGACGTAGGAGCCAAGTCGCGAATGCGATGACTGTTTGTGTGAAGACAGGACATATTTCGTTTTGACCTCGTTCACTACTAGACCCATATCTTTTGCTTTCTTATCCAGTCTGAAGAAAGCCGATTTTACGGCGCGGTTGTTGAGGCCAATAACGTCAATATCATCCGCGTACGCCAGCAGCTGTACACTCTTATAGAAGATTGTACTTTCCTTATTCAGCTCTGCTGCTCGTATTATTTTCTCCAGCAATAAGTTAAAAAACTCACACGATAAGGAATCACCCTGCCTCAAATCTCGTTTGGTACCGAACGGCTCGGAAAGATCCTTCCCGATCCTGATGCTTTCGTCCGACCATATTCTGCAAAGTAGCTGGTGCATGCATCTTACAAGCTCTTTACCGCCATGTTTGAATAGCTCTGCCAGTATGCCGTTAACTCCAGCCGCTTTGTTGTTCTTTATGAACATCTTTTACATCGCTATCGATTATGATTTCGTATCTTTTCATAGAATTTTCGAACATTACCCTTGTCAGCCAGCTTTTCAAGATCTTCATACTCACACATCTCGGCTTCTTTCTTTTTTTGTCTACAGATGCGTCTTGCTCTCCTCTTCAGTTCTCGGTATCTATCTCATCCCGCATGTGTTGTGGTCGATAGTAACGTTGCGAGATAGGCAGCCTGCTCTCTCTCCATTGCGACACGGCAGTCCTCATCGTACCAGCTGTTTTTGCGACCTTCCCTAAGTGAGTGGTGAGTGCCTTCAGAGGGTAGCAGTGCGGGTGCGTATTTTAGCTGCAACAAAATAGTGACCCCAATCGATGTTAGGACCTCGGAACGTCTGCACATCTAAAACACTGAAAACATGTTTTTCGTCTATCACAACATGATCGATCTGGTTTTGTGTTTTTCGATCTGTCCCCTGATTCCAAGTAGCTCGGTATATTTTTTGGTGATGGAATCTAGTACTACAGACAATCATATTTCGGGCCCCGGCGAAGTCGGTCAGCCTCAACCCATTAGGGGATGTTTCTTGGCTTGGCATTAAAATCGCCAAGCACGATTTTCACATCGTGTCGGGGTATTGCTCGTATGTGTGCTCTAGGTGCTTCGTCGAGGCATGGGCACAAATCAACGATATGTTGAAAAATTTCGCTTTGATGCGGATTGTGGCGAGACGTTCATCCACCGTGGTGAATGCCAGTACTCGTGAACGGAGTCTCTCTCCCACCACAAATCCGACACCAAATTCGCGCTCCTTTATATGGCCACTTAAGTAAATGTCACAAGGACCTACTCGTTTACGTCCTTGTCTCATCCATCGCATTTCTTGGAGAGAATATCAACCATCCCAATTAAGGGACCAGACATTCCAGGTATTGGGGCTGCTTTCTACGTGGCGGGTCTCAAACCCAGCGCGCAACCCCTCTAAGCGAGTAAGTTTAAAGTTTTTACACATTTATAAAGCGAGCCGCTTGCTCCAAGACCGGCGGCCACCCGCAGCCGTCCCTCTGATAATCAGACGCTGCAATTAGACTTCAGCGGACCCTTAAACCGAGTAATTCGGAGTGGCTACACTAAAGCTTCGTCTCTCAATAGCGGTGACCCAAGGCTCCACACGGGTTGGTTACTGCATCTTGCACCCCTCTTCCTGGCTTGAGTAAAACTTTCACCATCAATCGAGCTGCACTTAGTTATTTGCAGAAACTTTTCATTAATACAATTTATTTGAATTTAAAAATCATAGAAAATCTTTTATCTAGTTAACAACTATTAGTTCAAGCAACATATGTAAACATTTTAAAACCGAATATAAAGTTGTATGGAATTAATTGTGTTAATTTTAATTATTAGTTTTTTGACATCTTTTTATCTTTTTGCTGACGCTAATAAACCAGTTTCATAATTTTTGGATATAATTTTAAGCCAATTATTGTGCCAATTATGTTCGCGATGCGTAGGCAGATAGACTTAAATATGGTTTTATTATCAACTCTTCCACATTTAAGTAGTTGTTGCTAGCTGACAGTGCTGTTGGATATATTACAAAAAAAAAGTAAAAATATGGATTAGTCTTTTCTATGAATTTAATTTTTTTTTTTAATTTCAATTGATTATTATTACATGAATAGAAATTGTGAAAATCTTGTAAGTATGTAATTACCTTTAAAATTCCATCGTTCTCTTTCCATGGTGAGAAATATTTTCTCTTTAACAACAATCAGCGCATTAAGATGATTTCCCAAGTTCTATGGATACATCTTTTTGTATATTTTAAAGCCAAGTTCTGTCAATTTTCGCCTGGCTTTAATTTATTGTAAAAAAGTATCTGGTCTGGCATTGTCATTATGAAACATAGCATTCTTCTATTGAACTATTCTGAACAGTTTTTTGGAGTGTTGCTCTTAAGCTGATTAATTATTCACAGTAGTGTTTGCAAGGTTGTAGTACTTTATAATGAGAAGCTCGCTTACAATCCCACCATATCCTCAGAATTACCTTGTTTGCCGTCAATCCCAGTTTTGAAGTCATTTACATCGTTTTTAACCCAGTTTTCCCGCCTGCTTCAGAAATCTTTCGCTTTTGTCGTACTTCAGAAGCATTTCAGTGATGGTAATTCGGTCAAATAAATTTTATTTAAATAATTCCAAAGTGTTACTTGAGTGATGCCTATTGCTTCCGCTATCTCCTGATTGCATGCCGGTCTTGGTCCACCAGTTGCAGAATTTTATCGGTTTTTTGATTGGTTGGCCGACCAGGAAGAGATGTATCGAGCTAACCACTCTTGGTTCGACGTTCACTTACAGCATTTTCACCTTAAATCACACAAATTCTTAGACATTCTTTTGTAGCGCTTTTACCTTATTTATTATAAAAAAGCAGAACATAAAATATAAATTTTTTTGGTCTAAGTTTTTTAATGAGCGAAAGACCTTGTTTGTTTGTATGAATTAAATATTTTTTTTTTATTTCTTTTGAAATTTCACTCACTCTTAAGGAAATGTTTTCCCACGAATGACGATTAACATAATTTAAAATATTTTTGAAATGTGAGCTTTCAAACCCGAGTTAGTTGTGACACAATCGAATTGGTATCAACATAATCTAGTGTTATAAACCATGGAGACATTTTTACTTATCCATATTACTTTTTTTGTTATATAAATATACGAAACATTTTTCCGTCGAGCTTCTCATTCAATATATGGTCTGAGTTTTGTTTTGTTTTGCCAACAAATGGACCTACACGTACATACAATTGTTCAAGGGATCACTGAAAGACTGATGAATTTTGAAGAGGAGACTTTGAGTTTCGTGACAGAAATATGTATAATCGAAAGGACTAAAATGTTCTAAGTTAAAGAAGATCTAAGAAGGTATAGTAATGCTTAAATTTGAAAGTGTGGTGGTCATTTCCAACAACTGAAAAACACACAGTAGTCGTAATACAAATTTGATTATTAAGATTAAGAAAAAATTCGGATACTTGAAAATTAGTCTTGTTCGATTGGAAGTTAATATGTTTATAACAAATATATATATTACATTTTTTTTACAATATACCAGTATTCTATTTTGTAATGTCGTAATAAATAATTGGAATCCTAAAAAAACATTATCATCGAAAATAGAGAAAGCTTTGGCTCTGGTAGTACACATGAAACTGCCATATTTCATTGATCGCTCCACGGCAATCGGCCACTCTTCACATAAGACATCTGATTTTATATACTACATACCAATTTTTTTCGAAAAGATTAGTCACGAGACTACTTCCCGGACATTTTAACACACAGAAAAAGTCCTTAAAATCGGTCCAGAAGGAGTTTACTTAGAAACACACCCGCAGAGGACTTAAAAATGTTAAGATAAAATTTTAAATGCAAAAAATATAAGTTAAGTAATTTTTATGAGCTCATTAAACGATGATAATTTATTTTTCATTCATGGCTGAAATTGAAATCAATTTAACGGAAAATCTAAAATTTACATACAAAATGACAGGACATTATGAGTTGTCGTCAAAATCAATTAAGTTTGATTTATTACATTTTTAACAAATCATCAGCTCTTAAATAAATTTGCGATTTGCAATGTGTTTACGAGCCCATGAATTTACATAAAGCTATTAACAGAAAATTAAAAGAAAGAAAAAAATAAATATAAATAAAATTAAAACGCCCAAACACCGCGAACATATTCCATGGCTGTTAGTTGAAAATTGTGTGTTTGCCGCTTTTCGCTGAACACACGTCCACCCCCACTGTCGCGTCGTTTACATCACTCACTCATTTGCTACATGCATATATACATACATACATCCATATATATAGATACATATTAGGAGCTAGAGACAAGACTTGGCAAGTTAAGGTTTCAAATGTTGAATGGATCAAAGTGAGATACGAAAAATCACAACAACAAAATAAAAACATGTAAAACCTCATTAAAATATCCAATTAAGCTGGCCAACAAGCAATAATTTAAGTAAATTTCTATTTCCAACGAAAAATCAATTTTCCACCATTTACCACATCAAAAACCTGCCATTCATCCATCGCACCGACCATCAAACCAACCAACGAATCAACCAACCGAACGTCCAACTAACAAAGCAGCTTCCAGCCTACAGTAGTGCTGCCAACAACTATTGCGAGTTGTTGCTGTTATTTACCAAAAAAAAAAAGGCAAAAAAAAAAATAAAAAACCAAAGGTAAACTACAAAGCGGGGAAAGGGCTCAATTGAACTGAGTATTGCTGCCTCCGAGAGCTTTAGGTTAGTTAGTAGTTGGACGGCCTTTTCTAGTCATCCATCTTATTGTTTGCGTGTCGCATTGTCTGATCGTCGCGTCAGTTTGTCGATTTAACTATTCATCTGTTCAATTTATCTGTCGCGTGACGAGCTAGCGGCGCTGCCAAACCGCCCAGCTCTAGCAATTTGATGAGGCACAAGCTCTCTATGTTCCCTTCCACAGCTCTACACAACACGCTGACAATCAAACATATATTTAACCATCTAATTGCCCGCCAAAGCAATTCGATACAACAATTGAAATTAAAGTGCTCCACATCTGCATGGCAATTCAACAATTCAACAATTCAACAATAAGCCATTATGTCAATTATTTTCTGGGAAGAAGGGAGTTTTAGCGGTGCGGATGTACACAGCAGGGTGGAAATAGTTGAGAGAAAGGTAGTTTTCCAATGGACAACAGGCAGAAGTATAACCTATTTGAGGTGCAAGTCAGCGATATTGTTTGAAGAGTATGAATTTGCGCCTTAAAATGCCGAAAGTAAATATCGAATTAACTTTTAGCCCAGCTGGATATGAAGCAGGTGCAATAATAGAATACAAATTTTGTCTCTTCTTGAGCGTTACAGAAGAGAGGCTCAGTTGAAAATTACTATTTGCATAAAAGCGGAAATACAAAGTAAAACAAATAGAAGTGGGCCTACGTCGATTCAGCACCTTTCGCCTACGAAATCGCCATTCAAAACTTTTAAAGAATTAGTTTTTCGCTTGGTCTATTCCAATGCAGATAAAATTCGCTGTAAGTCACTCTAAGCTTTCTGATATCGAAGATTCTATTTGAAAATATCATATTGTAATAAGAGGAGCATGAAAAATAGAAGTCAATGGTGGAATCTTCTCATGAAGACGTACCATACAACTCTCATTTAGGTAGTGCAGTGTATTCTAGGCTATTATGGAGACAGCAAAACAGGTTGAAGCTAATTTTGAAGTCAAGGATATCTTCATCTAAAGCAACAATCAGATAAACATTGAAGCATTGGGTACCTTTCCGATTAATTATAAAATTGTACTAGGTTGTGGGCGGTGACTGCCGATGGCCACATTTTTGTATGCGGCCATGATCACAGTTGTAATAAGGGAAACTTTATAGCAAACGTACTTGTCAGGCAAAACATAACCAAGCAAATTCTTCTTGATAGAAAAAATATCGAAATACGTTTTACCATGCGAAAACCGCATCTCATAAATTCACTATGTACGCGTTAAGGTGGAATCCGAAATCGGGACATACCTGATCGATAGGTACTGCTGAAGGAGCACTTTCTGTTAGGTCGATATGCAGTAGGACGTGAAGTACCTTATAGGAAATGTTGACGTAGATGTATAAATGGTGAAGAGTAGGCAACAATCACTCATCCTCGGTATGTATGTGTTCTTTTCTAAGCAATGTTAAAATGGAGAAGGGAAATTCATCCAAGTATCGAAATGATTGATTAAGGTAGTCTAGTGATCATGAGTGATATCGATATATTATCATCAGTGGCCATACCAACCTGACCCAAAGAGCGTGAAAATTGGGTTTAGATATATACAAATATATCAAATTGCAGGATTCCTAACAGAAATTCTCCATGTGATTCTCTTCGAGTTTCGGCGTAATTTACAGCCATTAAAAATATTCAGTGAATGTCAAATTGCATATGGAACGATTGCACCGTCTTTAAAGACTATTTGTAAGTGGTACCGAAGATTCCAGACCGAACATTTTTCCGTAGAGGACGTGCTCCGAGACGGTCGACCAAAATCTTCCACTGATGCTGTCACTGTAACTCTGGTGAAGTCCAAAATTGACGAAGACCCACGATTGACCCATGAAAAGATTGCTAATGAATTGGGCTTGAATGCCAAGGCTGCATCGGGAATATTAAGTAATCATCTGGGATACACGAAGAAATCTGCTCGATGGCTATCACAAAACAAATTCGAGCATGGTCAGTCTAGCAGCTTTAGAAAAGTCGTTCTATAAGTTCTACCCAGAAACCAAACAGCAGCCCATGGTGTGGAGCCCAACAAACACACCCGTAAAATCAAATCAAAAATCAGCAGCAAAAGTAATGATGTCAGTTTACTTCACTCGATCTAAAATCGTAGCTGCTATTCCATTGGAAAATGGTCAGATGGTATCTGCAAAAATGGTACACCGAAGAATGCTTATCAACAGTTATCAGAAATTTGTTGGAAAACAGGAAGGAAGAGGATATTCGGCATCTATTTTTACATCATAATCCCACACTGCTGAAATAACGAGTACGTTTATTGTGGTCTCTGGGATCGAAGAAATACGTCCAGCACCATATTCCTCGGATATAGCACCTTATGATTTCTAGTTATTCCAAAAAATTAAAAAAAAAATGATAAGGAAAGGTCTATAATAGCAACGAGAAGATAATTATACGTTAATGCTGAACTTAAGCTTAAGCTTAAAAAGCAAGATTTCGAAGACTGCCTTCAGAAGTGGATCTATAGGTTTAAGAAATGCATTGAAATCAATGGCGGTTATGTAGAGAAAAGGACGAAGGTTACGAATTAATACAAAAATAATTTTTTTTTCTGGTCAACTTACCGAACTTTTGTTAATCCCCTCGTATATTTCAAAAAAATTCTACCAACATAATATTTTCATAAATTAATTTTTTTTTGCAAGATTTATCTGCAGTATAGACGCATTTAATCTTGAGCTCATAACATTTTACTTTTATTTTTATTTGTATTTACTATTGATCTTTTTGAAATACTTGAAACTGTCTAATGAAATGATTAATGTCTGACCTTCTTTTAATTTAACTCAAGTTCAATTATAATGAATTTGTATTTACAAAAACAAAAAAAAAAAAACAAAATGGAAAATATTATATAGATATAATTGGCGCTATACATTAAGCATATTTAAGAAAACTTAGAGGTAGGTAAATGTGTGACTATTGATGTTGGATCAACATTGCAATTAGTAGTGTAAAACCAACTATGATGACCCAATAATTACACATCACTGTCTCCCCACTTCGATTCGCTTATAAATTTTATTGGATTATGTATCTTAACGTCTGCTATCCTTGATAAATCACCAAGGAAGATAGCTCTGAAAGCCACTTACATTTCGCATTGTCGCGTTTCGCAGTTTGAGTACTTTTATGTACGTCAGCGGTTAAAAGCGCCAATTATGTATATATAATACATATAAGTACCAAGTAGAGCCAGGTCTTTTCCTACCTGGTGTTTTGCAACGGAGTAGAGGTCTTCCTCTTCCTCTGCTTCCATCAGCGGGTACTGCATTGAAAACTTTCAAAGCTGCAGTATATCATATCCTATGTCGCCGTATATTACGTACAGCTCATGGTTGTCGGTGGGCTTTAGTGTTTCATACAAAACGATCGATAGGACCTTTTTCGCGATATTAAGGGGGTATATCTCACGGTAAATGGCGCAGACTGTGGGATTGTCTTTTCTGTGGATTAAGCAGAGCGCATATAAGTTCCAATAGTCGGGCATGCTTTCATCCAACCATATCTTGCAAAGAATCTGATGCATTCTTGGGGAATGTTGCGGAAGTGACAGTCCTTGGCCGGATAAAAATTCGGGTCGTTCTGGTATAAAGACCCGATTGTCGCAGGAACTATTGGATTTTGGTCACCTCTTACGACTCATGCCTTACCGCGGGTGTCTTACAGCAGGGGGTTCATTTTTCAGTCAAATAATGCCTGAAAGTATAGAGGATTGCAAAGAAACTCACTAACGACGCTATCACGAAAATAGCGGCTAAAATAGCTAATAGTTGTTGGTTAATAATAAATTTGTTAACCGGGTTCGCCATCTCTTAATTTGCACTTTTACTGCCATGCCAGACTTGAGAAGTGTTCTTTACACAAATTCAGTATCCTCTGGGCATCAGTCACCAGATCACCTCTCTGTGTCCTACAAGAGTCTGTTTCTCTCTTTGTAGAATCTTCAAGCATTAACCTTATCCACCAGCTTCCCCAGCTCTTCAAACATACGCATCTCGGACTCATTATTTTTGACCTGAACATGAAGTTGGCCTTCCTCTTAAATTCTCGGTATCTATTCCACGCCGTACGTGTAGTGGTCAATCACAACCTTGCGAGGTAGGCATCTTGCTCTCTTTTCTCTGCGGCATGACAATCCTCTTCGTACCAGCTGCTTTCGCGCAGTTCCGTCCCACAGATCCTTATTTTAAGATGAACCAAGTTCCAAGCCAATGTGGTTCTTCTAAAGCTCTGTCTTCTTAGTTACCTTAGTATTCCTTTGAACTAATCTGTGATATTAAAGAATGTCAACACCTATTTTGGAATTCCATGCGCACATAGTATCTGAATTTTTTGGGGCTTTTGTTGGAAACTAATGTAAATGTCTTAAAGTATTTATGTATGAATGTAAAGAGGTAAAAATCATTGTAGTAAAACACTGAAGCAACACAACATTGTTGTAATTACCACAATAAGCAAACCCTGCGTACATAGATAACACCGCGCACAATATGCGATGTACTCGTACAATCTTTATGGTGAGTTGGAGTACAAGGCTGAGATTGGACGGACGTGGGAATGGCGATCAAGATCACTGACGACAGTGGTCACGACTGCTGCAATGTCGACAGCGACAGTCAAACTGATGGCGTTGAACGTTGAAATCGCTGGTGATGATGGAAATGCTAAATGATTATAGCTCAAATGGAGAGCAAGTTACCTTTTTAAGGAGAAAATATATGTATTTATATTTATATTTATGCAGACATAAGCAATTTTTTCAGTTTAGGGACAACCAAAACTAGCGGTGGATGACGACCAAAACCTAAAAAGAAAAAGCCATACAAAAACACAAAACTGCAAGAAAAGCGCCAGCAAACAAAGGAAAATAAAAAGAAAAAACACAGAGCCTCAGTAAACGTAGTAAAAATAATAACCATAACGAGACGTAATGGCCAAAGATGCTGTAGCGGTTAAGGTAAAAGGCACAAATACCAGAGCAGGCAGTGGAATGTATTATATGTATGTGGGCAACGTGCTGGCTTAAAAATAGCATAAGTTGAGCTCAGGCGTTTTTATACCTTTCATGAACATCGAATGGTGTATTCACTTTGGTCCGAAGTTGGTACTGGCACTGGAAAGAGAAGGAGATCAAAGGTTGTGCCGTTATGATCAGAATGCCAAGCTGAGTTGATCTACCCATGTCCATCTCTCTTTTTAAATGCACGCAAATTTACCTTATGTTTTTGTGTTTTTTGTATTTTGTGACCTTTCGAAAAATCTTGCTTTATCCAAGTCATACCGAATTTTGTCAATGTCTCGGTGATCAATGTTATCTCTGGTAATCTTGATGAAAAGCTGCCCACGAGTTGAATTTAGAATCAGTCGAACTTGGTCCCTGCTCTGTGTGGTCTGTGGTGTACTTCCGGAAAAAAATAACTTCATAGATATTTTCTAACGAAAATATAACCAAACCGTCCATAAGTATTTTTTTCCACTTCTTTTAGCTGCTAGTGGGCAATTGTGGACAATAAGTGCAGCCAGATCCTTGTCCACCTGATTCTTCCAAAGGGGCAGAATTCTTCCTCTCCGACTACTTCTACCGGCAGATACTTTTGTTCGTCGAGAGAACACTTTACTTTTCAATTGCCTACTCAGTCTAAAGTAGTACCTGTTGGCAAGAGTGATTCTGCGTTGGATTTCCAGGCTGACATTATTATTGATGTTTATATTGGTTCCTAGATAGATGAAGTCGTCTAAAACTTCAACTTAACTCTGACAGCATTGATGTGGGAGCCAAAACACGAATGGGCTGACTGTTTCTTTGATGACAGGAGACATTTCGATAACACACTCATTTACTACTAGACTCCTTCTCCTCCCTTCCTAATCCAGTCTGGATATCAATATCAACGGCATAAACCATCAGTTGCACACTCTTATACAACATTGTACATTTTCTATTTAGTTCTGCAGCTTTTCTGAAACCTCATTTGGTATCGAAGACTTCTGAGATAAAAATTCGCCCTTGAAGGCTTGAAGAATATTTCCTCATTCTCTTTGTGTCGATGCTTTTCTCACACGTCCTTTCTAGGATTGGCGCAAGGTGAACGTCTGGTCGATGATGAATTCACGAGGTGTAAAGTCACACTGATAGGTATACATCATTTTGTTGAGTATGGATTTTAATCTCTCACAAAATACTCTCGAAAGATCCTTATACCCGATATTGAGGTGGCTTATCCTACAAAGCATTTTTTTCGCTTCCATCGGCGCAGACAGCGGAGTTTTACTTGTTGTGGATAGGCTAGTATTTTAAACCATGATTTTTACAACTTATCATAAGAAATTTGATGTTCTGATTTCACAATAAAAATGAAATAACGTCGTTAAAAATCCACGAAAATCGGACTTCCATTATATGTATATATGTAGCACACCTTGAACGGATTGTTTCTTCTCAGATAAGCGATTGAGCGAGGAAATTTCTATCACTGAATTATGCATTGTAAAAATTTGCTATAAACAAAGTTTTAATATTTCCTGGAAGGTATAAACTCTTATGCATGGACACAAGACAACATTTCTTCCCCTTTTTAATTCATTTATTATTTCGCCTTTTTGTGACGAGTGCCACATCAATGTTAACAATCTCCTGATCTACTATTCGCGCTGCCTTCTAGGCACGGTAAACGGCAGTGGGTTTGTCGTGTTCAAATGCCAGCAATTGTCGTCCAACTGTTCCGTCACCAAACCGTCATGTAGCTGCTCAGACGGACAGTTGAATGTCCGAATGTAAGTAGTTTAGTAGCTGGAGCAGCGGACGAAAGGTCGCCTGGAATGCAGGGCAATTGCTCGCCGTTGTTTGCTTGGCTCAAACGTTAACTCAACTAAGTCGATTTATGTACGTTGGGCGCATGCGATGTTGTTCTATTGTATTTGTTGTTGTGTTTAACTTTAACTCTTTCTCTTTCGCGTTTCGCTTTTGATGTTATTGGGTTTTTCTCAGCTTTTTTTTTTCTTTTGTGTTGTTGCTATCAGGAAACGTATTCGCTGGATGCACAATTCATCTTTCGTTTATGTTGTGGCAGCACTAACAATAGTTGTAAAATTGCCCAGCCATGTAGAGCGACAACAACAATAACAAAAACAAGGATAACAATAATCACAATAATACACGAAGTAGTAGTTGTAACAACTTCAAATCATCAATATTACCAACTAGACGCAGCTGCAGCAGTAATTGTACATTTCTGTACATGCATACATACACGTACATACATATGTACATATGTATATGATATATTGTACATTCTATTTGGCTGCAGAAATTTCGCTGTGGCATTCACTAGACGATCACATGGAATTGTCTGATATCGAAGCCAAATCGAATGTTGACTACTTAATACGAGCAGCAGCAGCAGCAACAGCAACAGCAACAGCAACATTTGAATAGGCAAACAGGGAGGACGAGGAGAAGCATCGACAGTCAGCTCCACGGTGGTGCATGTCAACGAATGGGATATGCGCGTAATGAGCGATGGAAAAGGCAACTACTTTTTTGTTGTCGTGTTGCTTATAAAGTTGTAGTGAACCACATAAATATGTAAGCATGTAATTTTACTTGTTAAACAAATACTAGTACCTATGGAGATGAAGTTCCTTAAATGAATTAAGGATGCGTATATGTACATATATCTACAACGATCTGTTGCATAAACATGAATTTATGTTTATGCTCATGAAAAAATGCTACCTTGACTTAAAAATAGAAGGAATATTTGAAGTTAGCATGTAGACCTACACACATAAGGGCGTAAAGTTTTTTTTTCAAGTGCCAAAGGGTCAATGGATGGTAAAAATTACTCTCAAGCAATGTTTGGCCCACCGTCCGCATTTGTCCTTTGCATCTTCTCTACATCATCGCCTTTGATTTAAATGCATTTCTTAAGCCTATAGATCCACTTCTGAAAACAGTCTTCAAAGTGTTGCTTTTTAAGCTCATCAAGTTCAGCATTAACCGCATTAATTATATCCTCGTTGCTATTAAAGACCTTTTTAATTTTTGGAAATAACTAGAAATAACAAGGTGCAGTTACCGTCTGACCCTTTTCCAATGGAAAAAACAGCTACGATTTTAGAACGGGTGAAGTAAACTGGCATCATTACTTTCGCTGCTGATTTTTGTTGCTTAGATTTTACGGGTGGGTTTGCTGCTGTTGGGCTCCATACCATGGACTGCTATTTGGTTTCTGGATCATGCTTATAGAATCAAGATTCGTCATCAGTAGCGACTTGACTAAAGTTGCTAGGCTGATCATGTTCGAATTTGTTTGAGAAAAATTTGAGTAAAATGCACTTGAGCCTCTTTTTGGGCCTCATTTAAAATTCGTGGTACCCATCGAGCAGATTTCTTCGTGTATCCTAAATGATTACTTAATATTCGCAATACCACCATGGCATTCAAGCCCAATTCATTAGTAATCATTTCTTGTGTCAATCGTCAAAATATTCCCCGAATTGGGAAAAAATGCTACCGTCCTTGCGGCAATGACCGTCTTTGCGGGAATGACCGTCCTTGGCCGGATAAAAATCCGGGTCGTTCCTGTATGACGAAGCGACTGTCGTGGGAACTATTGGATTTTAGTCGCTTCTTACGACAGGATTGTCTTACTATGGGTAAATTCTTCTAACCCGCAGGGACTATATTTTGTATTGTCCTTATTCATGGTATACACTCTTATGGAAGATCATAGCCAATCCAATTTCAGACAGAACAAGGCTTCTTTATAATCGACGAAGTATTGGATATCTTTCAACGGATCTTTTCCAAGATTTGGTTTATGGTTAATGTCTGGTCAATGGCAGATTTACCAGGTGTAAAGCCACGATCGAATAGTATTGTATACGATGGGTTTAATTTTTCACACAGTACGCTCGACAGGATCTTATATGCAATAACGTGGGATAGTAATTGGAGCAGACTTTGGGGTGCCCCTTTTTGTGATTTGGGCAGAGCACACTTTGGTTAAAAGCGACGGGTATGGTTCTGTCTAACCTTATGCTGTAAAAAAGCTGATGCAAGTTTGACATGTCATCCCACAGTTCCCTTATACCCACTAGCTGATGATTGCTCTCAGAGTGCAGGACTGTAGCAGAGTAGAAAAGCGTCCGGCTGTCTGTTGTGTTATGACTGTTGACGGGCGTTCTTTACTGCTACAAGATAGTGGTCCGAGTCATTGTTGGGTCCTCGGAGCGTACATTCGTCTAGAACACTGGAGACGGGTCAGCCGTCTATCACAACATTATCGATCTGGTTGTAAGTTTTTCGTTCTGAAGACAATCAAGTAGCTTGCTGATTCTTTTTGCACTAAAATTCATATAGTACTACAGGGCACCGGCGAAGTCGATCAGCTTCAACTTCGTTGAGGATGTTTCGTCGCAGAAGCTGAATTTACCGCCAAGTGGCAAGAGCAGCGCTCAGAAAAGGCATCTTGCTCAAATGGTCCTCTTACGACGGTCAAGTGCAAAATTCAACCAATACAATAATTGCTGACAGATAAAAAAACACACAAAACAATATATAGCAATTAATTTGATATATTTTTATCTTTCTGAAAATGCACGTTTCGTTTTACTAATATCTAAAACCAACAAATAGTCCATTGCGGAAAACACGTGGGCTTCAAACAATTCGCACCCTCGCCCGCAAACATCTAAACAACATAGCAGACGCCGCATCCAAGGCTGCATGGTAACGATATAGGTATTTCACGTTAAGCGAGAAACTTCTATCATTTCGATTGAAACATTTGGATATATTAACAGTTATCGAAATAAAGTTCTTTGCGTTTTTAACCGAAACGAAAAGTTCTCGTTAATGTTCAATCGATAACAGATAATGCTAAACGTTAACATTGAATTGTGCTGTTAAATCATAACAGGCAGCCATTTCAAAATTAACATTGACGCTAAGTTTCTACAGTTTCAACGTTAACCATTGGCGCCGAAACGAAACGATTTCTTTTCGTTGAGTTAATTTTTCTTGTTAGCGAAACGAAATGATAGCGATGCTTTTGTTGAGCATCTCTGGCCCCATCATAGTTGCATTGCAAGCTCTGCAGTCAATCAGTGATTTAGCGTGGGAAAGTTAAAGTAAAATGAATTATTTACAGTATATTTTTCAACAAAAATATTTGTACATAAATACAATGTAAAAAATCTGTGTTCCCACAACTAGTGGACTCTGGAACACCTGGAAATGCTTACCAATCAGTCTCGGAGTCGTAAACAATAATTCAACAGCAACACTGCAGTCGGACTAAGTACCTCATTTGGGCATTTAGTGTGTGGCCAACAATTTATCTGATGCGCATAAATGAGTGATTCCTTCAAAATGCACGTACATACATTCGTATACATACGTATAAATTCACAGAAAACAACTTTACACAGAATGTATTTGTATTTGCGCTGTTATTGCAACCGAAATTGGTAAGTTATGTGCATATTTACTTGTGCGAATTTTACACAGAGGCTCGCTGCCTCCTGCGCACTCTTGAAGCAAGGGAAAAAACTTGCAGCTCGAAGCAAAGTGCATTTAAAGAAATTTAACAAAAAAAAAAAAAGCGGCTGTGAACATACATATATACAATCATGTTTATATCGTAACATATATGTATATACCATATGTATGTACATACATGTAAATACCTTTGCAGCATTCACGGAAAGTGACTGCAGCATACTCGTACACAATTATATACATATTAATGCGCTGTTTTGCGGACAGACATACTCGTACGTGTATTTATGTACTCCCCACCCTGACTTGCAATGCTTTGTGTTCGAAGCTTTCCTTTTTCGCTTTTCCATTTGTATTTCTTGTTTTCTGCTTTTGTTCGGTGTGCTTTAGTGCAATATGACCATTTAATATCGAACAAGCTGTTACAAGAAGAAAATGAAGCAACAAACAACAACACAGGCATTGCTACAATTGTTGCTCGCAAGACGCAAAATACCCTGTTGGCGTCGGTGTTGTTCGCAACACTTTCGTGCTTGCATTTGTTGCCGACTACAATACTATTTGCCGTTTTGTTGCCAGTGATATTTATCACACCGTCGGTTGCGGCGCATGCGTTTCCATCGTGCCGTTAGGTGGCAGCTTTGGCAAACATTACAACCGATATTGGCAGGTATTACCATCATCGGGACTACAAGAAAAATAACAATAATAATATTTTGTATGCGATACTGCTGAGGAATCAGCTCTGTTGTCGATAATAAATAGCCGTAAGACCGATTGGTGGGTTAATGCTTTATAAGAGGAAACGTCCGAAGTTCGAAATTCCAACGGACAGACGGTGAAGACCGATACAAAAATGATAAAGCAGACAAAATCAACAACAAACAAACAACAAACAAACAACAAACAACTAGCAAACAAGCTTAATAATGGATTTTAGTAGTTAAATATTTTTAGCGGAATGAAAGAGTGCTGCAACGGATTTTATCACTGTCATACACTCCTTCTTGGCCGCCAACGGAACAGCGGAGTTTACAAAAATTGCGCGAATAGAATTTTGTTCAAGAAATGCGATAATCGGTAATTTATCAGTATGTATAACGTTCATCTTAATCATAATTTGGCACAGCAATTTTATAGACATTTTGTTGGTAATAACTTACACCAATATTATTGAAAGAGAAGTCACCAATTCTCCGTTCAGCATTATTTAATATGGGGGTCTTTGTTGGTGCTTTATAGCATTTTCCGATGTCGATGATTTCAAATGCCAATATTAACTCGAATTTAAGTATGTAGAATTCCAAAATCTCACATTTTCAGATGTTTTTTTTTTAAAGATATTTCAACTAAAAACTCGCATCTGAAAAATATGATGTAGTCCTTCGAGTACGATGATTTTCGGTGTCAATGTTCAAGTTCAGCATTTAATTTTTCGAAATAACCAGAAATCACAAAGTGCTATATCCGGGGAATATGGTGCTGGACGTATTTCTTCGATCCCAGAGATCGCAATAAAATTACTCGTTATTTCAGCAGTGTGGGATGGTGCGTTGTCATGATGCAAGAAGCAGCGCCGCAAATCTCTTTCCTCCTGTTTTCCAACAAATTTTTGAAAACTTTTGATAAGCACTCTTCGGTGTAACATTTTGCAGTTACCGTCTGACCCTTTTCCCGTGGAATAGCAGCTACGATTTTAGATCGGGTGAAGTAAACTGGCATCATTACTTTTGCTGCTGATTTTTGTTGCTTAGATTTTACGGGTGGGTTTGCTCCTGTTGGGCTCCATACCATGGACTGCCGTTTGGTTTGTGGCTCATACTTATCAAATCGAGATGCGAAATGCACTCGAGCCTTTTATTGGGTCTCATTTAAAATCCGTGGTACCAATCGAGCAGATTTCTTTGTACATTCCAAATGATCACTTCATATTCGCGATATAGCCATGGCATTAAGGCCCAACTCATTAACAAACATTTCTTGTGTCAATCGTGGGTCTTCGTCAATTTTGTACAGAGTTACAGTGACGGCATCAGTGGAAGATTTTGGTCGACCGTCTCGGAGCACGTCCTCTACATAAAAATGTCCGGTCTGGAATCTTCGGAACCACTTACAAATAGTCTTTAAAGACGGTGCAATCGTTCCATATGCAATTTGACATTCATTGAATATTTGTATTGACTGTAAATTACGCCGAAACCCGAAGAGAATGACATGGCGAATTTCTGTTTGCGTTGGTGGTGGAATTTCATCTGACCTATCCTCAGCTATCTTGCGGTTTCTCGTTTCCGTTTAAGCCGATCGCTCTAAAATTTGAAAGGAATACTAATAAAGTAATTGCAAGAGATTTGGTATTTTTAGATAATTCCCTCGTATATGCTATAGTGGTCCAATGTGGTCGACAAATGATTTATTAAATATAGCAAAATTGAGGGGTAGTTTTCACACCAATATGCGGACAGACGGGCATTGCTAAAACAACTTAGCTCGTCGTTCTAATTCGATCGGTATAAATTTTGACGGATATAGGTATATCACTTTCTTTTGATACTTACTTACTTACTTCGTACCAAAATTAATATATCATTTCATGTACATCAATCAAGTTAAACAACCAACGAAAGCATTATCGGTAAGAAACAAGTTTGTGAAGTTTGTGTTGAGGACCTCCCTTTCGTGAAGATTTTAAAGAGTACCACATATTGAACTCATATGGCCGACTCGGCAAATGTTGACAACACCCGCGTTTCAAACTTATCACCGTCAACAGTGATGTGCAAGACGAAATAAGCTTTAAGAAAGGAGGGCTAACGGCTCAATTGTTGACGGTAATGATATTAATATCAATGGGAAACGTCGCCAGTACACTCTTATAGACGAGAAAACCTTCAATACTCAGTTCTGCAGTTATTATCATTTTCTCCAGTACTAGATTGAAGAAGGCACAAGGCACACGACAAGGACACACTTTTTCTGAAAGATTACTCAGTATCAAACGACTATCCATGTAATAAGGTCGACTGGTATTTGACCAGCTAAACCAAAAGCTGCCTCAACTGATATCATTCGAAAGCCATGAATATTTGAAGACTTATTCCACTATTTGCATACTAAGATATACGAATCGATTCAGACGGATCAAAGCTTGAGGAGATAGTTGGCGGAGGTGTCTTTTCAGGGAACCCTTCGATGGAACTCTATTTCAGGCTACCTGACAGGGTTATCTGCTATCGTGAATGCTGCAATTTCCATATGAACAACCGGCGTCAAAGTGTAATGAAATTACAACCTGCCGCAAATCCAGGCCGAAAGGGGATAAGAAGAGATCACGTTTTATATTACTGCTTCGAATGTGTGATATTACACCTGGTTATGGCATCATATATTTCGACACTTTCTGCTAAACAACGTCTGGAGATCTCTTTTTGGTACTTTTTTTTATCCAAGACGACTACCTTAGGGTCCCTTCTTCTTATATTCTTCTACTTTAGAGAGTATACCACATTGGCATACCAACTTTTTCACTTATGGTATTCACCAAATGTTGGCTTTACCAACAGCAGCAGCAGCAGCTGAATATGTGAGATAACAGTCTAATAAAAACATAGATTTAAGGCATAAACACCGCACATACTTTCTATAAACCATAAAGATACCGTAAACCAACACACACACACACAGAACACCCATTGCCACTTTGTTGTGCTTACTTAAATATACATATTTTTTTATGTTGGCATGTCCGCTATTAGACAACAAGGCAGTCGAGATCGCCCCAGTCAGTTTGGCTTCCACGTATGTACGCTAGTTAGTAATTACCGACCAATGCGACCGACGTTGGGATACACCCCACACCAGCGCACCAGCACACCAGTCCGCCGGCCCGGCAGATAGTCAGCCCGTGAGCCAACGTGTTTATTGGCGATTTGGTCAGCGTTCATTGAGCTATAACCGAAGACCAAACCTTTTGTGTGTCTTTCATTAGAGTGATTGTTGTTGATGTTGGCGATGGTTGGTTTCTGTTGGTCAGTAGCGGTCTTAAGAGCTATCCACTGTGATTTTGTACCGGCGGCGGCGGCGGCGCACAGCTGAGGACATCCAGCACATGAAGCACCGCGTATTCTTTCACTGCTACAAATTTCTAAACATACATACTTGTAGGTATGTAGGTATGTGGCTTGCATATAGGCGACTGCTGTAATTGCGGTTCGTGTGATTTTACCTGTTATTATTGGTGCATGTGTATGTATGTGTGTGTATTTTTTTTTTTTTTTTTCAAATACAAATGCGCATATAAAAGCAAATAATTGTTGTTATTGGCAACGGCTGTAATGTGCTACAAAATTATGTGATTGTTTTTGGTGTTGCTGCTGATAGCCGGTACATGTATTAAAACCATGTACTCGTATGTGCCATTAAAGATAGTTCCCTTATACACTTCTACTTATATCTATTTATATATGTGCCTGCCACCTCGTCTAATTTTCAGCCCTTCCACCAAAGTCCAAAGAGTGCACGCGCCTGCGCACTTCAGCTTCTGATAATAGTCATATTTTTATGAATATTGGCCACTCGAGTTGCACATTAAGATTTCTAGCTTATTTTCCATGAAGGTTTGCATGTCAGTTGTTTGGTTCGTAGCACGCGAACTCTCTACCAGTGGTCGATTATGGTACACGCGTTTCCTCGATCACCGCGGCGCTCTGCTGTCGTGTGTTGTGCTTAATTGGAGGTATAAAATATTCGTAAGCGGCGATCGCGTAAATTATACGCGTCTCTTAATCCATATTTAATGATCACTGCCCGCTGTATACGTACGCCTCAATTCCATTTATCTACTCGCTTATGCGTACACACATGCGTAGCCAGCGAGCAGCTGCTGGAAGATGACAGCAAATACATTTACATACGACTTAATTCCATGGCTGTAAATGCGTTATGATCGCGGCAATTAAATTGTTGGATTTCTAGTTTCGCTGTCCACTCAATCATCGGCGTGAAGTTTGAAGTGCTCTTTCGGGGTTATTGAGCATTTGAAGCAGTCACGCTAAGTGCTTTATTGGTTTATCTAATGGGTTTAAGGGTTTAACTGTATGTACGAGTATACTATAAATGGGTAAATGAGTATGTCTGTGAGTATTTATGGATCTGAACATTTCAATAGCTATTTATTTCAAATAATAGCCACTTTACAGTCATTCTCTTGTAATTCTTTATGAAGATAGTTTCTTTATTTGCGCCTCTGCGAGCAAAGTGATCCATGGTATAATTTGAATTATGATATTTGTGTGGGCACTCGTTTAGCTCAAGAAAAGCTAATAAGTAAGATTCATCACAAAAAAAAAAACAAAAAAAGTGAGTTTTAAAAAATCATTGACACCTTATTACCACTGAAGATACATTCCAATGAAGGTTACCCTCCAATTTGCGGCTGCGTCTTTAAGATTTTCATGTTTAAGCAATTGAATGTTTGGGAAGCATTCAAAACATTGAACTTCAACTGCATCAATTGGGTATGCAATATTAGGTTGAGCTTGTGCTTAATCCCCTTGCATATATACCATAATTATCAATAAAGGCGGCTTGAAAATCTTAAACTAAACTAACTAAATTAGCTAGAGTCAAAATGTTTGTTGGTTGGCTAAGCCGAGGAAAATTGATCTAAAATAAATCGGAAGTGGTGAGTTGATTGAACCATGATTGTATTTTATTGGGTTGCCCCAAAAGAAACCGGCGATTTTTCATACCGACGGCGTTGACAATTTTTTTGAACAGCTTGTCACCATTTAATTGTATTTTTTCTTTAGACAGTTAAAAGCCGTGACTTTTAGCTTGCTTTAGAAAAAAGTACGCGTAATTTTGTTTATATGTATTTTTTTGTTTGGCGTCAATTTGAATATGGAGCCCACAAAAGAACATTTTCGCCATATTTTGCTTTATTATTTCCTTAAATGAAAAAATGCACCGCCGGTTGCTAAAAAGTTGCATAATTTCTATGGTGATAAGGCCTTAAAAGAAACACAGTATCGAAGTTGGTTTGTCAATTTCCCCTCGGGAGATTTTTCACTGAAAGATAAGCCACGTTCAGGTCGGCCAAGTAAAGTTGGTGATGACGATATCAAGGCTTTAATCGAAATGGATTGTCATATAACTGAGCGTGAGATTGGAGGGAAGTTAAGTATACCAAAATCAACCCTTCGTAATCATATACGACGTCTTGGATTGGTAAAAAAACTTGATTTTTGGGTACCACATGAATTGAAAGAAATCCATTTAACAAGCCCCTTCAACGCTTGTGATATGCATTTTAAACGTAATTAATGAAGTAAATCATAACTCGAGAAGAAAAATGAATTATTAATTAAAGGTGTCATATTCCACCAGGACAATGCTAGACCGCACACATCTTTGGTCACTCGCCAAAAACTGAGAGTTCTTGGCTGGGAACTGTTGATTCAGCCAACATATAGCTCTGACCTTGCTCCGATAGACTACTATTTGTTTCGATCTTTGGAGAACTCATTAAATGGTAAAAGTTTCGAAAAAGACGGGGCTATAAAATCGCACTTGATTGAGTGTTTAGCAGATTCAGGCTAGAAGTTCTGTGAGCGTGGAATAATAATGTTGCCCGAAAGATGGCGAAAGTTCATCCAACAAAATGGAAATTACATAATTGATTAAAGTTCAGTATATATTTTAAAAAATCCATTTACTATTCACATCCCTAAATAAACTAGTATGCAACTAGTATAAAGCTAATGCATAGTCGGATAATTGACAGTTCGTAGGACATCGTCATGTTTAAAATACCAGATGCTTATATGGGAAGTCGATGGAAGATGAACTAGTTAGAGCAAAAATGTCAACTAGATGGATTATAGTTAATGTTTCTCCCTGCAGAGATTTTAAAAAATCGAAGACTATTGGGCATATGGATGAAATAGGGTACCGACGTTGGGCTGACTAGGACACAAAAGTGTAATTGAGAGTTTTTTTATTTTCTCCCAGAAAACCTAACCTATCAATATGGCTGGTTTCATTTTTGTTTAAAGAAGTGGACCGATTTACAAGCCCTCCAAAAACCAACATATCTGCTGACATTCTTGGTAAGCATGGTGGAAAAGCAATATTCGCAATCTATTTCAGTTAAATAGTAGAGCTGAATGAATAGCTTCTCATGTCATGACAGTGGGTGCATAGGCGTAGCGTATATGAATGATCTAGTGAATGGCAAATTTCCACAAACTTTATGGTGTGTTATGGAGAGTGGACTAAGAGGAACAGAAAAGTGAACGCTGGCTAAGGCAATAACCCACATAGCGGTACTTGCTCTATTCGCTAGAAGATATATGACTATAAAGCTAATAACTCCGGTGCCCACAGCTCTCACTGAGTCTCCAAAATAATATGACAGCCAACACTCGTAACAAAATCATCCATCTAAAAATTCAACAGGGTTTATCAGGCACCCTTGATCAGGCACGAGGCTATGAATGCCATCTTGAATCTGCACAACATTGATATTTTAGAGTTTCATAATGTCACTTGTGCTGCGTTAACACCACATACAGTGTCCGCATGTCTATCTACCAGAAAAGACGAACCAATGTAGAACGTTTACTGGCTTTACGAAAGATTGGATCACAGTTAGACAACAGGGTTGGTGTCGGATTCTGTTCAAAGCAAGTTCTTTCGTCTAGCGGGGTACTCTCCTATTGGAGCTGAATTGGCGACATAAGGCTTTCTATTATCTATATTTAAATGAACTTTTGGTAAATTGTCCAATATCTCTTTGGATAGCCAGTCAACCTAGTACCGCTGAAAAAAGTAACAGAAATGCTAAAAAATTCCTGCAAACACTTATTATTATAACTAAGCGGTGGATCGATCTGCGGTGGATATGAGTGCATTAACATAGCATACGGAAAATAAGATGGCGAATGAGTTAGCAAAGAAAGACACTTCTCTGCACTCGAAAGCTCACTATAACAGAGTTTTCGAATATTGAAGGGTATCTACTGCTGGAATGCGATTAGAGTATATTAAAGTCTCTTATCGCGGCGACCTTACGAGACTTGAGTGAAATAGCGAGAAAGGGATACGTGGATGTCAAGCGTTTGGCAACTCAACTCATTGGTTCTCGAATTGAATCGTGGGTGGGTACCCTAGACGAGCTGATGCCCAGCAACTACTTCATCATAGCCGAACCTGTCTATGTGTTCCCAAAATTTTTTGTAAGAGGCTTAATGATTGCTCATTTTCAATACGATAATCTAACCTATTACATAATATTCTGACAATCATACCACCTCAAAGGTGGCAATAAAATGCAGAGAGATCTTAAACAAACTCTCAAATGTATACGAAAGGTTCGTGGTTTGCATCCTGGGTCATAGATAAATACCAGGGAACTGCATAGCCGCCGAGCTGGACAGAAAGGAAACAGTCAAAACGACTGTAAACTCTGCACGTGACGTGAGCATACCGCTTTCCTCAGGAAAGTATCTGCAAAGACTAGCTTTCACCAGAAGGGCCAACAGCACATGGCAGAGCGAAGCCACGTGCAATGTGACAAGACAAATCTGTGGTAAATATAGCTAAACCTTCTATACCGAGCCTTCATAAGCAGGCACTGCCTTACTGGGACTCATGCAAGATGGATGAGCTGTTTTTCAAACCAGCTGCAGGGAAGTAGATGAACAGGGATACGTGGAACATTATCTCTTCCACTGGCCAGCTCAGGGCTCAGCTCAGCAAAGGTCTCACAACGGGCCCGTAGGCCTAAGTACACTTGATCTAGGTAGCGTGATCAACCCACCTGTTAAACTAACTAACTGACTAATTAATATATTTATGTGCATACAAATATGTACAAAATTAGAGTGTTTAGATTATGTCATAATCTATCACTTAGATATGATTTGATTATCACATCAATGTGAAAAAATTGCAAATTAATTTCCCATAATATAAGTAACAATTCATTTTACTGCTAAATATTCTCTCATACATTCAAACCTAAATCAACACACGAAATGATCGTCAAAAGTGGGGAAGTCTTGATCAAAGTGCTGATAGCTATGCTCAATATATCCGTTCCCTGCCACACCGCCGAAGAACAATTGAGCTTCATTATCCGGTCGGTTCCAGACATGTGCCCGGCTGCGTGCACTTCATCAGTCGAAGGTTTAATTTCAATTTCACGCTTACGCGCGCCGCTTCATTGTTTTGCAATTTATTTATTCCTCATTTGTTTATTCTATGGATTCTATAATACTACACATCAGCATACAGGCATATGCCCCATTATTTAGTATTGTTATCGTTTTTTGTTTCCATTCAATGAATTTGTCAGCCCATGTGAGTCGAGTTGAGTAGTTGAGTTGTAGCGGTGAACCGCTAAATACATACGATTGTGTGAGTTTTTATTGTGAATTCCATTGGTGGGTCGGCGGGGCGGGTCGGTGAGGCAATGGAATCTGTGAAGTGAGCAGAACGGATATGAGCGCAAAACGCCACTAATGATGACAGGGTTTGCGTTTGCATTTGCGTCCGCATTCACATTCACGTCCGTGTCAGCGCTGAGGTGTACGCCAGTCGCGGCGACGGCGACAGCAACAGCAACAGCAACTAACGATCAACAAGCTGTTATATAAATCAAAAGAGGTGAAACGAAAATAATGTTGCGGAAAAAGTGGGAAAACATATGATGAATGATGGACATGACATGCAATTGTTGAGGTGAAATCCACGGTGGTAGGGGAGTGACTGGTATGAACGATGAATCTCGACAAATAGTAGATGACAGTAAATAAGTGAAAAGCAGGAACAGTTTTCACGACAATCACAGACAAATTAAATGGCAAAAAACGAAAGTCGAAAATACTGGGCAGCCAAGCATTTCGTCTGGTCAGGTCGTCAATGTACACGGCAATCAAGGGGAGGCTATTGTCTTTTAATACACGTAGGTAATAAAAAAAAGTGATGGGAAGCAGCTCCGGAATGTACATTGACAAAAACTTTGAGGGCATGACGGTCACGCTGAATAGTAACAATACTGTTACCAATCGAACAGCGTAAAGATGAAGTTCGTCTGATAGTTTCAGCTGTAATGGTGCACGCAATAATGGGGAAATATTTGTTTTTTTTTTGTATAATTTTGTCTAATCTGTCTGCCAATGGCAAACATATTCTTTTTTTTTTTTGTGCACTACGGTTTGCAGGCAGTCCAGCCAAGCCTATTTGAAGTGAGTAACATTTTACACCTTGATCAAATATCAATGTGAGCAGGTAATTGACTGGCTGCTGATAAATTTGATAGTACGCATCAGTATTAGTGAAGCGCAGCATTCAAGACTTGGTCAACCATTTTTTTTGTACACGTCGTTTAAAAGACATCGTGTAAGTTTAATCATCTTCTACCAAGCAAAGTACTCGAGGTTTCTAGTAAGATCCGCATATTTGCAACATAATTATGAATACCAGCAATAAAACTGCTACTAATTTACACCAGCCTACACTGGTCCTCTTCTCAATATGCTAGTTCATTCAGTAGTTTGAGATTGACTCCGCCAACAGATTTACTGGGTTACGCACATATCAAGAACGATTTCAGTGATTCGGTCTCCTCAATCATCGTATAGCGCTATCCTTTCCGAAATGTCTTCTAGTTTGGAAAAAGAAAAAGTTCGTAGAGGTCAAATTTGTTGAATAAGCTCAACGAATACCCCCCACCCGTTTAACCGGCAAGAGAGGTGACATCCGCATAACGTACGGAACATGCCGAGTAATGATTGGAAAGCGTTTGTTAAGTGGCGATATTTAAATTTGTTCAGCTACAGAAAAAAATAATTATTCAACAGGTGAAATTTAGTAATTAAAGAATTTAAAAATTTAATTGTTAGAGAAGCAAGAATAGTTTTTTTTATGCTAGTGAGTCTGAGAGATCGAAGGCGCTGGAATGAAAATTAAAATTGTGACACAATCGAAAATACAATATTTTGCCAAATCAAAAGCCTTTTTTAGCTTCTGAGACTGTGGTATTGATATGAAGATGGAAGTTGAGTCTAGGGTCCATCATAATCCCCAAATCAACAAAGTTGTATACTTATTCTAGCCTATAGTTATTAATTATAGAAGGAGAAGGTTGAACAAGTTTTCGCGAAAAGCACATGGTTTTACACTACTGAAGGTTCAAAGGCATGCCGTTTCTCTCACTCCAAATAGCTAAATTGCTTAGATCATTTTGTGATAAGAGTCTTTCGTCGAATGAGACATATGACATAAAAAGTTTTACATCATCGGCATATAACAAGATATTTGAATGTTTTTTAAGGAAGATATATTGTATGTATAATTTATAAATAGCAGAAACAGAATCAGACCAAGATAGCTACCTTGAGGAGCTTCTGATCAGACATTAATTAAATGAAACTTTGGCTGAGTCATGACTATGGTATTGTTTTTGCCCGAAAAATACCTTCCTTCTGGACTTCAGAAAATTGCGCATAACCTGAAAGCTCTTCTGCCTTAACCCCGATCTGTCATCAGTTTCATCCAAATCAGAATCAATTAAAAACTCCTGAATGATGCTTACGTGACTGTAGTTTTGGCAGAAATTCAGCGATTATGGAACCCTTTTTGAACAAAGCTTTTGGAAAAAATTGCATTGCATGAGCCAACCTAAATGCCTACTTGTTCAGCTTCCTTTTTGATAGTCATTCGTCGTTTCTTCATTATAAGGGTGGGCGTTATCATTCACATCTTCTGTAAAAAAATTGATCCACTTGCAAACAACTTGTATTTGACTCAGATTATACTGATAGCAAGTCACATGTAAGCCCCTTGTTTTTTTTTCTTAACTGGTCTAGAGTCAACACTGGTCGCATAGTCATTTCTTCGGCTCCAATTGAAAGCATGAAATGAGATTAAGTTATTCTCCATCAAGTACTTTCAAACGGGTTGATGTTTTCTATCGAAAACTTCCAAAGGTGAATTGTTTTAATCTAAATGGGTTACATGAACCAGCCAGGGAAGCCGTTTCCTATGAATTCACTTTATGACGTTAATGTAATCTCGTTTTACTCACACAGTTCATGGTTCACGCAAAACACCGCATAGTAAGTGTTCCGAATATATTTCTCTCGAAATTGCCGGTTGTTTGTGATGGTCGGCTTTCAGGGTTCTGTTCATGCAGGGAAGACCTTACTTTTCAATTGTCTACTAATAGTTCAAAGTAGAACTTCTTGGCAAGAGTGATTCTGATTAGATTTTGAGATTGGCCTTATTACTGATGTTGATGTTGGTCTTTAGATATACGAAGTTACTGACGACTTTAAAGTTACTAGTGGCATAAGAGGGGTGTGAGCAGAAAAGTAAGTGCGCTGATTATTCATTTACTGCCGGGAGAATTTTTACCTTTGTTCGGTATCAGATCTCGCCTTGTTTTCTTATATAGTCTACAGAAAACAGAACCAAGGACATTTATGTAGCGAAATGTTTGCCCTACCACCGATGCCTCAGCTCAGGTGAACAGCCGAAACATAACGGAAATTTAAGTTAAGTTTACACTGACTATATCAGAATGTCTTCAAGCTCGCTCTCTTTTAGATGTAAGTTAAGACTTCACACGGGGCCAACTGTAACTGCTTACCCAGTGGCAGGACTACATCTCATTACACCAGCTCTAGAACCGAAATTTTGTTCCAATTTAATTTAATTGCTCCAACCAACCATCCAACTAACGATCGGAGGGCCAACGTTCGGTTTCATATGGAATGAACCCTACCTTACTTATAAAGTTGGCAGCAACGCAGGCTGTTGTTCAAGGAAGCGACTTGTAGCTGCTGTAAATATGCAAGTACATTGCGAGCAGCAAACGATATTTGGCATTAAAACTTAAACCAATTATTACTTTACTACCAATTTGCGCAATAACAATGAGGAACAGAATAAGCGGTCATATAATGATGGCAAATAAAAGCGAAATAAAGAAAAAAAAAAACAAAACAGACTGTTGCATCGACAACTTAAGCGGCAAAGGAAAAAAAACCGTTGCATTAAGGCAGCAAAAAAGAGGAGCAAAAAACGGATAGACAAAAAAAGGAAGAGCCATGCTCGAGGCTATTTAATGACAGGTTGAAAAACATAATGAATACGGTCAATAATACAGCAGTGGCCGGTCGCCGTAGCGACTGAGCTCAGGGCAACAGTTTGCTCAAGTTAAGCGCAAAAGAAATACCAAAAAGCAAAAAAAAAAAACAAATATGCAAGTAAAAAAGAAATAAATAAAACAAAAGATAAATAAAAATATAATAAAAAAGAAAATAAATCAAAAGTGATGTGAATAACCGTAAAGCATGCAGCTTCGCGGACAAAATACCAAGAAGTATGAGGATGAAGGTGGCACGATGGCTTGGCGGAGTGGCAGGTAGGGCGCAACCCCGTAAAGAGTGGTTTATTTAAGGCTGGTAATTTTAATTGCAAGCACTTTATTTCTTGCGGTGCGCACGGTGGCTGGCTCATGGCCTTCCTTCTTTCGCAACATACTGCCATACATGCATATATAGGTTTACGTACCTTTGGCTTGATGCTCCTGGGCATTTACGGGTATGCAACGGCGACATATGTATATGAGCGGTCCTCACATACAGTGCATATTCGTATTTATGTATGCTTTTGATATGAGCTGCTGACAATGCGCGCCAGCCCAGTAATTCAACGTAATTTACAAGAATGTTAACAACCGCTGAGACATCGATTGCGATCGGAAAACGGCTTGTAAGACATGATGTACACGCATACTTACATACATACATACGTGTAGTTGCGTGCATACAATAATTACCTACATACTTATAACTATACTAATATTAATTCAGCAAACATTTGCACCCAGCAGTCAAATGGACTATTTGAAAGCTACTTAAGAACTAGTACGTGTATGTCATTCGAACTCAACTATATTTTTTTTCAATTTCCAAACAACCGACTGTAAGTTCTAAAACAAAGGTATAATTTATCATAAATTGCTGAAATATATACTAATTGATTTTAAGTACTATGGCTATGTAACTGGGGCCAGTTTGGTATTTATTGAGACCGGTTAAATTGCAGTCTAGTCATGAACTAATTCTTTACCAGCGAATTTGATAATTCACTGCAGGCTGCATATAATGGAAAATGCCCACATATCAAATTAAAACTCGCGAGTTTGTGCAATTGAGTGTGTTGTTGTTGTGCGTTGAAATATGGAGCATTGGGGTGACCATGTGTGGGATTTTCTGTCGCATTTTCTTGAACTCAGAAATGGTCGGTAAACACTCGTTGGTCAAACGCTTATACTAACTTACAACATAAGTTGAATATGTAGACTAATATTGATAAATATGTAAAAATGTATATAGTAAATATATATGTACATACAGCCTTTTATTGCAAATGTTCGGCAAATGTTTATTATAAATTAAATTAATATTTTTCAAATGATTTGTGGGCTAACTTGTTGAATTTTGAAATTAAAACACAGTTAAATGCAATGAACATGCGTTCGACTTGTTTTCTTTATCAGCCGATAGGAAACCCACGTCCATCTATTTACCACTGATAAAGAAGGCAGACCTGAGAATATATACCTATACACACACACAGGCGCATTGTAAATTTGACATAATTTGTATTTGGTACCGGTATCACTTTTTCAGGTACAAGCTATTTGAAAATGTTTTACATATTTAAAATAAAGAGAATAAGGTCGCTTTGTTTTTTTGAAATGTATATAAATATATATATATATATATTCTGCTGTAAAATTTTGAAGATATTTTTCGTTTAATGGAGTTTCTCGACAAAAATACACCATTATTCTGAGGTGTAATAGCTAAATATTTCTCAGCGACTGCAAAAAAAAACACATAATAAAATAATATCAAATTAAATCATCTGCATTAAAAATAGAAACTGTATTGATCTGGAATTACCAAACGATGGACCACCTTATGTTTGTACGCAGAATTCTCACCATAGTAGAGGGCAAAATGTCGAGAAACGAACATGAAAATTGTACATTAGGTTAAAGGGCGTAATAAATATTGGTCAAGTAAACAGTTCATTCGGTTTTTTATTGATTTTTCAAAATATGATAACTTTGTGTACATTTGTCCGATTTAATTCAAATATGAGCCGTTTTGTTCGTAAACTTCTTACCAACGAGATGCCAAGTTCATTATAGCCCTCTCGTAAAAGCCTACGTCCCCATTGGCAAAAAAACTTGGAGAGCCAATTTTCACAGGCCTCTCTTGAGGCCAACTTCTCACCATTAAGCGGGTTCGTAATGGACAGGAAAAGATGGTAATCACTTGGTGCCAGGTCCGGACTATAAGGTGGGTGCATTAGATCCTCCCATCCGAGCTCCTGGAGCTTCTGGCGCGTCACCAAAGACGTGTGTGGCCTGGCGTTGTCCTGATGGAACACAATTCGGCCGCTGTTGATCAAAGATGGCCTCTTCTGGATGAGTGCTGCCTTCAAGCGGTCCATTTGTTGGCAGTGGAGGGGCGAATTATTTAGTGTTTGGCCATAGAGGAGCAGCTCGTAGTAGTTGATTCCTTGCCAATCTCACCAAACACACAGCAAAACCTTACTGGCCTTCAATCCTGGCTTGGCTACCGTTTCTGCCGGCTCACTGCGTTTCGACCACGACCGATTTCGCTTAACGTTGTCGTAAGTGATCCACTAATGTATTTCAAAACGGTTGAACACTCACGAAACTCTCTATCAGAAATCTTCGAACGATTTTTATTATTCCAATTTGCATTCATCCCAAGTCATTAGTGTCGTTCATGAATTTTTGACAACCGTGTTTGCAATCCTTTCACCTTCTCGGAAATTATAGCAAGAATAATCAAAAAAAAATTCTAATTTTTATATGTTAGTTAGTATTAGTGTGGCATACACCCACTTTTCAGAAATCGTACAAAACTTCTCGTAAACTGTCTCCATGATAACTCGAATATGCTGCATAACGTTGGTTGGGAATTGTAAAAACTCAATAGTTTAAGGTTTGGGTTCCATTCCTATAGCTCACATGAATCTACATATATTCCAAATTTGATAATTGTAGTTTTAAATAGTTAAGTTGTGCATTGTATTGATTTCTCGATTTTCGATGTTGCTTTATACAACCATTAAGGTGCCATTAATTAATTTCAAATTGCGTGTCAAAATGAAAAATTTAGAAATTTATTTTCAATAGCAGCACGTAGCATAAAAACATTCATGGAAATTGTACTTCCTTTTCCGAACAGCCATTTTGCGACATTAAATTTCTTGTTGGTCACACAGTGCAGTTTTTATTTCTTCTTTATTTCTGTTTACTTTCGCGTGTGCTGGTGGTTACGAAATTACTAGAAAAAGACTATTGAAAAACAAGATTATTTTAATAAAAACTATTGCTATAGTACAAAATATGAATATGATAATGCAGCTATTCAAGGGACAGTTAGAACGAAACATTGTTATCGGAATTTATAAAGGTCAATATAAATTATACTTTCATTTGAAAACATATATGCAAGTAAGTTTATGTGAAAAAAGGTATAGAGTGGATTTAAGATTGATCAAAGTTCTAAATTTATATTTTTAACATAAACTTTTTCATATTTAAAACATAATTTTATATTAATTTCAGAATAAATTATTAAAAATCTCCTTTGACATTACACAAATCCTTTACTAGCAATTGCAAGAGAAATAAATATTGTTGGTGTACACCAACAAATGAAAATTTAATTTCTTAAATCAAATTGCAGACTAATGAGTACAGTTATACATCAAATTTTTATTTCTGCAATTATAAACATGAAGTTATATTAGTTTCAGTGTGGTCACACGTGAAGGTACAAATGTTTTTGACAAATGACATGAAGATATTGTACGAGACTGTGTGTTTGAAGAGACATGTATACGTAATTTAAATGAAATTCTCCAAATGAGTCCTTTCCAATGAAATTCAGGGATTAACTGGACTGTTTCAATAATAATACTTCATTCGTCCCCGGCTCGAACTCTGGCCTTGCGAATGATAGGATGTTTGGCTAAAACTATATTACAAAGAATTTATTTCCATCGCAGCTACATAGACAATTTGGATGTAAGTCATTTAACACTGATCTGTGCAACTAATTTTATGACGATGCAGAGGTTCCTGTAATAAAGCTTATAACGGACGAATCGTGGTATATTCATACGGAAACATTCATAAAGACCTGACGTTGAAAGGAGTAGAACGAAGTACCTCATAAAACTGAGAAACCATCCCAACTCATTAGCTACACTTTGTATAACTCATCAAGAAATTCCCGACATTAGCGAAGAGATGTTCCCGCCGTATAAGGAGAGCGCCATAATTCGAAAGCGCTCAGAGTTTAGTTGAGTTAACACGTTTTTAAGTTAGTTTTAAGATTTGTACATTTATTGTTAGACTTAAGTGGGTTTAAGCAGATTCAGTAAATAAATTAATAACCTAAAAAAAAGTATAAATGATGACAACTATTTTGAAAAGTAAAGTAAAGATATACAGGGTCCGCCATCTAACATTTTTTTTTTGAACTAGTGGTTATTTTGAGTGTGGTAACACTGATGTTACATCTGATTTGACAGCAAGTTAGTTTTATCCTTCCGCTGAACGAAAATGGTTGTGTATACGATTGAAGAACGCGTTAAAATAGTGCAGTTTTACTTTGAAAATTTTACCAAAAAATCATCTTTTCCGACGAAGCTCATTTAAATCTTGGCGGCTACGTCAATAAACAAAATTGTCGTATTTGGGGGACGGAAAACGCGCACGTGATCGAAGAGAAGCCAATGCATCCTCAGAGAGTTACTGTTTGGTGCGGATTTTGGGCCGCCGGCATCATTGGCCCATTTTTCTTCGGTCAATGGCGAACGCTACCGCGCCATGTTAACGGATTGGTTCTTCCCGGAAATCGAAGAGGAGGACTTGGACAACATTTGGTTCCAGCAAGACGGCGCTCTGTGCCACACAGCCAACGTTACGATCGATCTTGTGCGCTCTGTTTTAAAAAAAAAAAGTTACGTGGCGGACCCAGCTTGATTTTGTATTCCTTTAATTTATTAGAAAGCAGTGTCGACCAGATGAGCATTTTGAAGCCAGATTGCTACAGAACACCAAATTTGTTGATTAATTGGATTCGAAAAGAGATTCCGATAAATTAAATCTGATGAATTTCAGAATATTACTATGCAGGTCCGATCGGATTCAATTGCGATGCCGATCGAAATCGGATTTTAGAACAGTCCCATGTTTCTGAAAATGAAAGTTCAATAAATAATGTAAGAATACGAGCTTACTAAGCTATTAATTGCTAACAAATTTAGCAATTAAGGTAAAAGTATCTCTTCAGACCGTATATGATGGTGCTGCGTGAGTTGTAATAAATATTTTCAAGGATATTCTATAAAAAAATACGTATATGAAATAAACGGAAAATAACTCTCTTGTAGTACAACTCAGGCAAATCCTTTAACTTGCATAAATTCACGAAAATTTGCGTTGTGAATACATCAAAATAAGTAATTTTTAAGATCTTCCGTTTTCCCTTTTATATTTTTTTTAATTTTATTTTTTGGTTATGAAAAAAAATTGTAGTTTAATGAAATTTATTCCATATATTTTTATTTGGAAAAAAGTACTTTGATGGTTTAAAATTACATGTATAAAATGTATGTAATATATGTATATGGTTTCCTTGCACCTCAGCAAGTCGGCATCGACTGATGTTTCTGCTAGTTCATTCGATTGAACTTCTACCTCATCCAAATTAGAGTCATTTTAGGATAGCAAAATTGTGCAACACTCTACAGGAAACAATGATGTTCATAGCTGTGCTGAGAGCAAACTCTAAACCCGTTACCCTACGATGTGTAATTTCGAGTAAGGATTTGAGATTCATTGTAAAGACGTCCAGCGCGAAGAGGTGGGATGTAAAAGTTGACACATCATATAGTTGCTTACTCCATAACTATTGCCACCCAATTAAAAAAGTCCATAAATACCGGTCATTCAGACAGCTATTATTAAAAATAATACTGGCATGTCCAGAACCAGATGACATGCATACAAAATCCATTATTTCCATTTTACTAGTACCCTTTCCTACTTCGAAAACTTTTGGCATTTTCTTCTCCAGGTGATTGGATTCTGGCATGAGTGCAATCTAAACACCCCAACACCTTTGGAAACTTCGCTATTCAGTAAAATGTGCTCTCAATTTCTGCATTCTGCTGAATGATTGGATTGATTGGATGATTTACAGCAAAGGACACTATTTATCACCCGACTGACAGTCGCCTCTTTTATTCCGCACGAACCAGCTACACAAATTAAAAAACTACACGATGCCTAAAAACGTAATGTTTATTCCTGCAAGATCAAATAAATTATCAACAATAATTATTTACTTAAAGCGCATTATTTTCACAAATCTTTCAGTGGCGCAGCCAGATAGTCAGTGCTTTCCAAATTTTCCTTAATTAAATTTACTTAAAAGTAATTATTTATTATTTTACTATTTGTAGTTGTCAAATTATCTTCTGGTTAAGAGCTAATCGCCACTCAATGTTGGCGTTAAGTTAACCACAACTTAATTAACAGATGCACCTTAACCGGACATTGTGAAAACGAATTTTTTGCTACCATCCGATTAAGTTATGACTTAGTGCTTAACCGGAGATGCTGAAATCGGCCCTTAGTCAGCAAAGTTGGACCTAATTTGAAAAATCTGTTATCTAACCAACTTTGATCGAACTTGTTGTTCCTCATTTTTAGAAACAAACAAAAAATACTCTTGTTGTTATTGTTGTAGCCCCAAAAATATTTCTCAAATTATTTTTATGGAAATGTTGCGGGAATGACAGTACTTGGCCGGATAAAAATCAGGGTCGTTCCAATTGATTTTAGCCGCTTTTTACGACAGACATACACCGCACGGCAGGGGATAAAAAAAAGTATATTTTTGTGTTATTTTATTATTAGATAACTCACACGTCGCATTTTCCATACTATTTCAAGCAAATTCATTCCGTTTATTAACAAATACTAATCAATGGAAGGTTGACAATCCTGTCTGCCTGTAACATTTTCCTGATGAAACCGTTCACTATGTTCCCCTGATTGGACTCAAAGAATTTCAGGAAAAAAAATCGAAAATCCAAGAAATGAAATTCTCAATATTGCCTTCCAAGCACTGGAATGGTTTGTTGATAGTTGTTAGCTTTTGTTTTCCCAACAAAACTTCCACAAAAGTTCTTTTTCTGTTTTGTTTAACTTGGAATTAAAAGCTTCATGCGCCAAAAGATCTCATATATGCGTACCTACAAAAATTCCTTCTTTCAATATTGCGCTACCTTTTTGGAGGAAACTTGGTTTTGAGATATTTATCTTAAGCGTGGGCAGACACTAAAGTTTTATATTATTGGCTATACTCGTTTTCTAGCATATGTACATAAATACTCAAAAGCATGTTTTTGTCAAAATATTTAAAGAATTAAACGCCAAGTTTTAACCTGACTGTTGTGACACCATAGCGAATACTGCGCATGCGTAAATGCATTATTATAAATATCAATTTCGCCAAGCTCTTACCACTCGATAGAACTTATTTTTGTGTGCATGTGTGTATGTATCTATGCACTGCTTATGATGTTGACGCACGAAAAGATTAATAAATCCAAAATTTTCAAAATAAAAAACTAACATTGAAAATTTTGAAGAGATGTAAAAAATCGGCCTACAGGAGATTTAGAGGATTAAAATCGTCGTATTTATGACATAACTTTTTGAAGAAGGATTTTATTTGCAAACCTGTTTAGTCAAATAATATAGGTATGCAATAAATATCTGAAGGGAAGGTCTAATCTTTTTTACTTATTTTGTTTTTACACCAGTTTCGCGCATAAAATGATTTATAAAATTCACTTTTTGTAAACTGGATTGGGTGCTCTAAACTCAGTTTACTCTCAGTTTGCATTTTTGCTCGACCGAGCTTTGATATATTCATATTGCAATAATCTTATCGACTTTTATATAAATAATAAATATATATGTATATTAAATATATTTTTGTATTCCACAATTATACCTTTTCACAGCGAGTTCTTTAGCAAAATATTTTATGCTAATTTTTTGAGCGATAGCTTTAAAACTTTAATTACAAATATTAATTCATTTTATTTTTCTTAATTCGAGAGGTTTCTTGTAAATCCAACTTGAACTGAATAAATCATCAAAAGGAAATATAAGATAATATTATTTTCAATATTTTCGCATTAACCAAGGTCTGAATCGACTGCAGGCATGTCTCGCTAGTGACAGCAAGTACTGATACTAATGCCATTATATATGTCTAATTGGACTTCGATCAAATTAATTCAATATAACTAATTGAAATCTTTTCAACTACTTATAGTTTAGCATATGAAAAGAAATTGCTTATGCTTGTCTAGATTAATATGTCAATCTTTCTTGGTTGTTGAGTCGCTGCTTAATATTTTACTGGGCGAGAACACTGCCGGATATTTAAAAAAAAATCCACAAGCTTACTTATAACACATTCTCACGCATTTTAAATGAAATGTGAATTTTTTCTGCTATAAAAATACTGGGGGTAGTCCTCCTTCGATGATCCCGCCCCCTTCTGATGATAAAGAATCATGATTTGAGGGCATGTACCTGCAACGTCCGGAAGGTGCCGCTGTTCAGCTGGTTGATGTCCTCGCAAGAATAAAGGCTGACATCACCGCCGTCCAAGAAGTTTGATGTACGAGAAAAGGACGGAAGAAATTGAGTCTTTGTGACATTACCGCGGCGATATAAAGGAGTGCAAATTTGGTGTCGGATTTGTGGTGGGAGAGAGACTCCGTCGCCGAGTACTGGTATTTACCCCGGTGGATGAACGTCCCGCCGCAATCCGCATTAAAGCAAAAATTATTAACATATTCTTGATTTGTGCCCACGCCCCGACCGAAGAGAAAGACGATTTTGCCAAAGCACCTGGAGCATACTTCCGAGCGCTGCCCCCGGTACGATGTGAAAATCGTGATTGGCGGTTTTAATGCCAGGGTGAGCAAAGAAGGTATCTTTGGTACGACTGTTGGAAAATTCAGTCTTCACAATGAAACATTCGCAAATGGGTTGAGTTTGATCGACTTCGCCGATGCCCGAAATATGTTGGTCTGTAGTACTAGATTCCAGCACACATTAAGCTACTTGGCTGTCCCCTGATCGAAAAACCCAAAACTAGATTGATCATGTTGTGATAGACGGAATACATGTCTCCAGTGTTCTTGACGTGCGTACACTCCGAGGACTCGATATCGACTCGAACCACTATCTTGCTGCAGTGAAGATACACACCCGCCTCTGTGTATCAAAGATCGCGCATCAACAAACACCAGCAAAGTTCGACATCGAAAAGCTGCAATCACAACAGACTACCGAGCGGTTTTCTACTCGACTTGCATGGAATAAATACCGAGAATTTAAGAGGGCAGCAAGACGTATCTGCAGATAAAAAAGAAAGAGGCCGAAATGCGTGAGTATGAAGAGCATGAGAAGCTGGCCGACAAGGGTAGTGCCCGAAAATTCTATCAAAAGATACGACGGCTTACTGAAGGCTTCAATACCGGAGCAGACTCCTGTCGGACACAAAGAGATGATCTAGCCACCGATGCATATTGAATTTATGGAGGGAACATTTTTCCAGCCTGATGAATAGCAGAGTATTCGGAGATGGTGAACCCAAAAACCCAGCCGATGAAGATGTAAAAGACGATCCATTACCCGATCATGAAGAAGTTCGAATAGCAATCACCCGCTTAAAAAACAACAAAGCGGCTGGGGCTGACGACCTACCGGCAGAGCTATTCAAAAATGGCGGTGAAGAGCTGACAAGGTGTATGCATCAGCTGATTTGCAGCAGCATGCCCTACGATTGGAATTCAAGTATGCTCTGCCCAATCCATAAAAAAGGGACCCCAAAGCCTGCGCAAATTATCGTGAGATAAACCGTCAGGATCGGGAAGGAAGTCAGAAGGAAGCAGAGCTGAATAGAGAAGGTACAATCTTCTATAAGAGTGTACAGCTGCTGGCGTACGCCGATGATATCGACATTATCGGCCTCAACAACCGCGCGGTGAGATCGGCTTTCTCCAGACTGTATAATAAAGTGAAGGATATAGGTCTGGCATTGAGCGAGTGAAAGACGACTTATGTCTACAAACAAAAAAGCGATCAAGCTAACGAAATTATACACACAAGAAATCTTGGCTCAGTCTGGAAAGCAAAGTTCTCCTTTATAATGGGACCACAAAACCAACGTTTGGAATTCAATTATAGGGTAGAAATTGTCACACAAAAGTAATCATCCGAAACGTTGTGCCATTAGCCCATTCCTGTTTTAACTGAGATACAGGATCTTTCATATTGTGAGAAGGCGTATTCATAAGGTGGAAGCGAGTAAACAAGTACAACATTTACAATTTTGTTTTTACTTAGCGAAGAGCTGTCAGAATCATGAAAAATTAATTGAAAAATTAATTGAAAAATTGTTTTGAAAATTTCCACTTTTAATTAATGAAAAACGGTGTATTCAAGACCTTTTCTAAATTGGCCTTGGCAAAACAATTTTTAATTTTGACGCCTTTAATTCTTTCTATTTATTTTTCTAATTTCTTTTGATTGTGAAAGTCCAAAAGTTCTTGCGACAGTCAGGTCTTTATCCAGGAACGACCCGGTATTTTATCCGTCCAAGCACAGCCACTCCTGCAACATTTCCCAAAAACTACCACATGTTGCAGAGTTGTACGATATTAAAATTATTTTTACTGGAGGGGGTATATCCTTGAAAACGGTGCCCTTGATAATTGGGAAAACAAATTTGAACCAGGGAGGTAGAAAAGAGGAGATAATTGACTTACTTGAATATAAGGCCAGGCATATCTCTTCACCAAATTGACTGATTTTGATAATTATTTTTTTATTGAATAGGGCTTTGGTCCCACAGAATCGTGGGCAAAAATATTTAACTAGAGAGGGGGATAGGGTGGGAAGGGGTATACTCTGAAGTTGGAGTCGACAATAGCCGAGTGGTAAGCAGTGCGTAATACCATGTGGATGATCCTGGGTTGGGTGAAGAAAATTAATTTTTCTAATTGTGGTCTACCTAAGCAGGGAATGTCAACGTCGCTGCGTGTATTTCTGACATAAAATAATGAAGCTTTTTATTTTATTTGAGAAATACATTCGGAGTGGTTAACATTACCTGACTAGCAGTTATAAAATTAATTTGTTGGCTTGACTAGGGCTTGAAATCTGACCTTTCGCCACACGACTATTGCGGCCACCCCGGTTGCATGTAACGACTTCAAATAATCAAGATGGAAATGGACATATATATCTAACTTCTTGGAATGAGGAGACGAATCGTTTTAGCCATGCATGTCCGTCCTTTTACAAATGACCGAAAAATGACCGATTACATATATAAAAATCATAATTTTAAAAAAATACATATCTTCAGAGAAGACACCAGGAAAAAGTAGTATTTTAACTAATTCCATTACCAAGTCAATGTTAAGTGCAATGCCTTGGCTGCTCAATCAGGCTATTCCGGTTCGAAAATTTGACATGGAAAAATTATGCCACTAACTAACTTCAACTGTTTTTTCATATACCTTTTATAAAATAATAATACGCATTGAGGTGACCCTTTTTTCTCAGGTCTGAACAAAAATTTGTCCAACGATCATAGCTAGGTGGAGATGTTAGATGTGATCTTGGACTCGTTGATGACAGCAGCCTGAGAACCAAATTTCGGGCACTGGCGAGTTATTTCACTCTCAGCCCACTAAAACACCTTTCGCCGTGTGAAATTTCCTGACTGTTGTGCCAAAGATGCTGTGACTCTTTCATCATCACTTAGATGATATTTCGACCAGGGAGACAGAGTGTTGGGCATACGAGTAGCTAATTCAATTATGAATTCCGTTCATACCTATTTTTAGTCGGTATATTCATAGTTTGCGAACGAAGTTAATAAAACATTTTTTTGAACGTAAAAGGTATATACATTTTTAAATAGAAATTAAATGTCGCACACGAAGCTTATGCATTCAAATACTCAATAAATTGTGGAATGCAAGCGAGACAAGATGAATGTTTTATAATATTACAATATTTTAATTCGACAAATGGCAATGAAGACAAAGTTCAGCGAATGATGGATATTAAATAAATGTACGAATACGTTTATTTATGCATAAAAATACAAATTTTACAAGATGTCGGTATTAAACGTGTACATATATATGTATGGTATATGTACCACATATGCTTGTGTGTATCCCGCAAGCGCTTGTATCCATTCATAATTGATATGGCCGTTTTGATTTATTCGCGGCGTCTTTACCAAAGATGCCTTAAACAAATCATTCTTTAAGCCAATCATCATTTTCTCCACAGTCACTCAATATATGTACATACAAGTATATACTCGTATTGCCAATATTTACTCATGTACATACATACACATATTATATATTGCTATTCTGAAGTTTGCGCATATGTATGAGTGTATGTTTGTATATTTTGTACAAAACGTTATACCAAAAATGGAAATACATATGTTAACATTAATGTACATACATATGTGTTTATGTCTGGCGTAAACATACAGATTAGTGTATCAGATTAATATAATTACATTTAATCATACATTTGGAATTAAGCGTTTTCGCAATATTTTTGTGTTGGCGCTTTAAGCTTTCTGAGCGGACAAAAAGAACAAGAAAAGTAAACAAAGTGAAGAAATAAATTAAAAATACTGTACATATGTTCGTGCATAATATGACACATACATATACGCATATCTACCATACATGCTTACTTTAATACATATAATTACTTACGGTTGTTTGGATAATTTCAGCTGTGCGGCGAGAAACGTGGCAAAAGTTTAATTTTCATTTTTTCCACATTATTTTAAAAATATGTTTATTTGATTTATAATTATTTGCCTCGAGCCACTGATGAATTCGTGTTTTATGCACACTTACATACTTACATACATAGAAACATATGTGCACAAAACCAAGCCGTTTATTTTATATAAACCAGGTGTGTTTGTTGAAGTTTGCCGGTTTTACTAGTAGATGTCGCTAGCAATATGTATAAATTTCTATTATTTGGCATGTATGTAATTTTTTTCTATTGACATTAATCTACAAAAATACGCAAGTCACATTCCACCAAAATATTTGCGTCATATTTTTTTACCTCAATGAATATGTTGACTTTCGTTCCAAGTAAATCGCATTTGTGGCATTCGTTGCTTTTCTTATTTCATCAAAAGAAAAAAGCAGCTGAAGCTCACTGGTTGCTGGTAGAAACTTATGGTGAACATGCTCCAGTGATTAGAACATGTGAGACATGGTTTCGTCAATTTAAAAGATTTCGATTTGACAGACAATGAACATCCTGGTGCACCGAAAAAGTTCGAAGACGAGGAATTGCAGGCGTTATTGGATGTTGATCCAACCCAATCGCAACAAAAATTGGCAAAAACACTACATGTGACTCGAGGAGCAATTTGACAACGTTTAAAAGCCATGTGAAAGATCCAGAAGTATGGAAAATGGGTGCCACACCAGCTGAACGATAGACAAATGGAAAATCGAAAAACCGTTTGTGAAATGCTGCTTCAACGATTCGAAAGGAAATCTTTTCTGCATCGAATTGTCACGGGAGACGAAAAATGGATTTATTTTGAGAATCCGAAGCGAAAAAAATCATGGCTTTCCCCTGGTGAAGCTGGCCCATCAACTGCAATGCCAAATCGCTTTGGCCGTAAGACAATGCTCTGTGTTTGGTGGGATCAGTGTGGAGTGGTGTAATACGATTTGTTAAAACCTGGTGAAACGGTGAACACGGATCGCTACCGATAACAAATGATCAATTTGAATTAAGCGTTGATCGAAAAACCGTCGGAATGGGCCCGAAGGCATGGCAAAGTTATCTGGCAACATGACAAAGCGCCGTACCATACCGCTAACCTAGTGAAAGACACATTAAAAACACTTAATTGGGAAATATTATTGCATCCGCCGTACTCTCCAGACCTCGCCCTGTCCGACTATCACCTTTTCGCATCGATGGGACACTCCCTTGCAGAGCAGTGCTTCGCTAATTTTGAAGAAGCCGAAAAATGGCTCGTGGAATGGTTTGCCTCGAAAGAGAAAAAGTTTTTTTGGAATGGTATCCATAATTTGCCTGGGAGATTGGCGAAATGTGTAGAAACCAATGGTCAATACTTTGAATAAAAAAATTTTGAGATTCCTCTGAAAATTAAGTGTTTTCTTTATCGAAAAAACCGGTAAACTTCAACTAACACACCTGGTACATTATATGTACGTATGTATATGTGGGCGTATAATTTCCTTTGTAGCAAATACGGTTTTGTGAACAACAAGTAGCCGGTTCTCTAAGATTTATTTCACTTTCGATTAGTTAATTTTAATCATAATTATGTCAAAAGCGTTAGTTTGAGCTGCAACTCTTTTGATTTATAGATTGCTTCTTTACTCACGGAACACCCACACATCGATTTTATATTCAAATTCAAATATTTTTCGTACAATAGCCATTTTAACATCCGTAGTTTCGTAGTCTAAATTAAAAATATTTATAAAAATAAATAAATTAAGGGTAAGGAAGTGCTAAGACTAGGCGGAACCGAACATTAATCATTACGCGATATGAATAGTGCCATAAATCGAAATCGCCATATTTTTATCGTTTTGAAATCGGCGGATTGCAAACACACGAATTGAAGATTTGTTAGTTAGAAGAATGTAGGTAAACAGATTTTGTTTTCTGGCCGCGATAGCCGAGTGGTTACACAGCCATTTGGAAAGTCAGGGCTTGAGTCCTGGTATGACCAACATTTAAAAAATTATAGGAATTTAATTAAAGAAAAATTTAGTTAAATTTTCTCATTGCGATCGCCCCTCAGCAGGGAATGTCAAGCCCTTCGAAGGTATTTCTGACATCAAATAAAATCTCCTCATGAAAAACCATCAGCCGCTCGGTGGCTTAGTATAAGCTGTAGGTCCCTCCATTTGTTGGAAAATCATCAAGACACACACCACAAGTTGGAACTCGGCCGCAAATCGTTTCAGTAGTTACAAAGCGCCAATAACAATGAAACACAAGCACTGAGGAGATATTTATAACTTTGATGAAAAGATTTGGTTTTTAATATTTTCATTATTGGCGTTGGCAACGCTTCTGCGATTATAGCCGAATCAATTATAGCGCGCCATCCATCCCTTCCTTTCGCTGCTTGGCGCCATTTGGGAAAACCAAGTGAAACTAGGTCTTGTTGGCGTTCAGCGTTGGATTCTCAGGCTGACATTGTTGTTGGTTTAATACTGGTTCCTACGTGTAGATAGACGAAGTTGTCTACTACTTCAAAGATATGACTGTCAACAATGACGTGGTAGCCGAGTCGAGGAGTCGTGGAGTCGTTTGATTACAGGATATATTTCCTCTTGTCCTCGTTCACTACCAGACCCATTCAGTCAGCTTATTTATCGAGTATGGAAAAAGCAGAACTAACGGCGCGGTTGTTAAGGCCTATGATATAAAATATCATCGGCATATTCTCTCCAGCATCAAATTGAAGAAGTCACCCTGTCTGAAACCTCGTTTAGTACCGAGAGTTCCTATTAATTCTGACTGCGCTTTTGGTATTGTCTAGCGTCAGTTTACACAGCCGTATGAGTTTTGCGGGGATGCCAAATTCAGACATAGCGGCGTAAAGGTAGCTTTTGAATGCTTTCGTAAGTCGTCGTATCATTTCATAGAATTTTGGAGCATTACCCTTGTCGGTCAGCTGCTCAAGCTCTTCATACTCACGCATCTCGGCATTTTTATTTTTTTTTCTCTCCACTGCAGTTCGACATTCCTCATCGTACCAGCTCCTTTTCTGGCACTGCCGAAAACCAATTGTTTCCGTAGAGGGGGTACGTAGGGAGTTTGAGACGCCGACTCACAGTTCCCGTATTTAAAGTTGCTGATGAGTGTTCTCAGAAAGCAGGTGTGTGTTTGGCATTCTGTTGTGATTGCCGCTTATCGACGTCGCACCTTTCTTATATTTGCTGACGGACGTTCTTTGATACAGAGAGGCGGATGCTTATCTTCGCTGAGACAAAATAATGGTCCGAGTGAAAAGTACGCACATCTAAAACACTGAATACATCTCTTCCCTCTATCACAACATCATTGATAGTCTTGTGGGTTTTTCGAAGTGGAAAGAGCCAAGTTGCTTGGTGAATTTTCTTGTGCTGGAATCTAGTAGTACAGAGAACCACATATCCGGCCCCGGCGAAGTCGGTCAGCCTCAACCCATTGCCAAACCCAATTTTGACACCGTGGCGGGCGCAGCGCTCAAAAGTATGTTCGAGGCGCTCGTTGAAGGCATCCTTGGTCATATCGTTCTTCTCTTCTACCGGGACGTGGGCGCAAATCAGCGATGTATTAAAAAATTTTGCTTTAAAGCGGATTGTGGCAAGACGTTCATCCACCGGAGTGAATGCCTGTACTCGGCGACGGAGTCTCTCTCCCACCACGAATCCGACACTAAATTTGCGCTACTTTATATGGCCGCTGTAGGAAATGTCACAAGGACCCATCTCCTTTCTTTATCAGCTTTTAATTTAATTAGGACATCTGCCAGCTGGTCAGCGGCACCTTCCCAATTAAGAGACTGGACATTCCAGAACATTCCTTAGAGCAGTTGCGCGGATCATCGTGAAAGGAGGACTCCTCATCTGAGGCTTTTCATTATTTTTCGTTGGAGGATCCTAAACCCTACGCACAACCTTATTCGATTCTCCTTCTCCCTTTAGCTCGCCTGCAAACGGATGTTCGTTGGCTACCCAAGGGATACTTGGTCTAAGACCGGAAGTCGTGAGCTGCTTGAACCATATGCAACTAATAGTTTTTAGCCACTTCCAGGTGAAAAGCAGTCTAAAACTTTCCTCACGCGAGTCCTCACGCGAGTGAGGTTACTAAAACTTTAATTGCTCGCATTGAGTTATTTGGTTTCTTGAATTTGCTGCATGAGTATGAGAACAGCTGATGTTTTCATGATATGAGAATAATTTCCTCCGGATCTCTGTCGCTGCTTATTTCAGCTCAACAGCTATGGACGTTGGCTTCATTAGGGGCCTTATATCGTTAATAATATTTTCAAATAATTCTAATTTATCGTCCCGCACACAGCTTTATGTGTATGTACTCGTATATGCACTTACACTGCCTCTGCAATATCTAAAGAACGGGAGTGATCTTCGAACTATTAATTTTAATATGTGAGTTCAGAGGCTGAAAGACTGTATTCCATACTAATGTTGGACTCAAAAGAATTATCTATTTAGTAACCGATGCCCAGAGCATACTGAGTTTATGGAGGAGACACTTCTTTCACAGCCCGCTAAATGGCTATGGGAGTGAAACATGCGAAGGTGGTGAAACCAAATTCCCAACCTATGACGTATTCTCCGAACCATTATCCGACTATGAAGAAGTCCGAAGCTATTCAAACATAAAGTGACAAAAATTTACCAAATAAATGAGAAAAGGATCGACGCATAGCATTCCTGCTTATATTTTATATTTGCCATCGATAGCACGCTATGCAAACTGACGCCAAGCAACACCAAAAGCTTAGTCGGAATCGGGAAGGTACTCTCCAAGACTTTCGATACTAAACGAGGTTTCACGCAAGGTGATCTGCTGTTATGTAACTTCTTCAATTGAACGCTTTAGAGCTAAAGAGAGAAGATACAGCATTCTATGAGAGCAAACAACTTCAGGCATATGACGATCATATTGTTAGCTACCGAAGTAGCGACAAATACCGCAGACGATTGAACGATTAGCTGTACGAGATATAAGACGGCATTGAGATAATTCAGCGAATTAAACGACAACGGCCACCTTATATCGCAGTACTCGCCGGAATAATAGGAAGAAGAAAACCTCAACTCTGTTGGAAGTATCACGTGAGGGTGACCTTAGCTTCACTTGGTATCTCCTAATGGACTCGGACGACTTAGAGGAGAGACGATAGGCGCGCTATTTTGAACTCGGCTCTAGTAGCGTAAACGGTATCAAACCGATAAAGAAGGAAATTATATATAAATTTTCACGTACTGCAGCTGGGTTGAATGCAAGCTTGGAGTAGAGCTTTACTAGATTGCAATAAGTCGATTCGGCCATTTTTTAAAGCAAACCTTATTTGTATAGCAGTGTATTTAAGCATGCGGGCTGCAACGCATTTTCATATCATCCGATCCGAGATTTCTGCGAAATATTGTTATGCAACTTTTTGGACTTGTTTCACACATTCTTCTGGTTAAGTAATATTTCTGGTCTCTTGCTTATGGGAAACTTTTTTGTTTCATTTTTCATCTTTTTTATTCGATTAAATTGAAAATATATTGCTCAAAATATGTTATTATTAAATTAATAAAAAATTAAAAAGAAAAATTACATTTTCAAGTATTGGAATCAACTCTACAGATTGTAATGATTGGTAGCGAAAGTCAACGTTTCTGAATCAAAATTATACGTAAAAAGTGTTTTCTGAAGTATTTACATTTTCGATTTTAATTATTTCCAGATTAGTATCCAGTTTCACGTCAGCCATACTTTGTTCCCGCATACCAGGCCTTACACCACAACAACGGCAGCTGTGCAGCGAATCGCCGGATGCACTAATCGCCTTGGGTGAGGGTCACCAGATGGGCGCTTACGAGTGTCAGTATCAGTTTCGCGGCCACCGTTGGAATTGCTCACAAGTGTGGCAGGAAGGTGTTTTCGCACACGTCATGTTTGTCGGTAAGCTGTTGTAAATACCGCTCCTTACTTTTTATAACATCGTACATATACATACTCGTACATATATGAACTACAAACAATCACTTTATCAACTGAACATATCACATGTAGGCTCCCGTGAGGCGGCTTTCACCTACGCCATCGCCAGTGCCGGAGCTGCGCACTCAGTGACGGCAGCTTGCGCGCGTGGCAATATTTCGTTGTGTGGCTGCGATATGCGCCACAAACCCACCAGTGCGCGGCGTGCCGGCGATGATTTCGACGCTAGCGATCTACAATCGGGCACGCAACCTTGGAAGTGGGGCGGCTGTTCGGCGGATGTCGATTTCGGTATGAAATTCGCACGCAAGTTTCTCGATGCACGCGAAATCGAAGGCGATGCGCGCACGCTGATGAATCTGCATAACAATCGCGCCGGTCGGAAGGTGAGTAGCTAAAACCGTAATGCCTATACATACATATACACGTATGAATGTATGCAAATTTATAGCACATGGAAATTAAAATTCATTCTCTTTGCGCAGCTAGTTAAGAATCTGCTGAGGACGGAGTGCAAGTGTCATGGTGTGAGCGGCTCTTGTGTGATGAAGACGTGTTGGAAGAGCCTGCCAACGTTTCGGCAGATCGGCGAAGTGCTAATGCGTAAATACAATAAAGCCAAACACGTGCAAGCCGTCAAAGGCAAACATGGACTGAAATTAGTATTAAGCAAGTAAGTGGTACTGATTTTTATTTCTTATACATATATGTATGTTCATAATGACAATTCTCTTGCAGGAAGAATCGCTTCGGTAAGCAGGTTCATGTGCCGAAGCGTATGGAGCTCGTTTATCTTCAAGCTTCGCCGAATTATTGCGAACGCAATGTGCAATTGGGCACGCTCGGCACGGCAGGGCGCTTTTGCAATCGTACCTCGAATGGACCTGAAAGCTGTGATCTATTGTGCTGTGGGCGTGGCTATAATACGCGTCAGGTGCGGCGCGGTAATCGGTGTCGTTGTCGGGTGAACTGTTGCTATAATGTGACGTGTGATGTGTGCGAGGAGAGCTACGAGGAGTTCACGTGTAAATAAATATTATGAATTAAGCAAATCCAAATTAAGCAAATTAATTAGTTTTTATAGGAAAAGTGTTACGTAATTAAAGCCAACGTTCGATGCTGAATAAGTGTCTTATTTATAATTATTTTTTATATTTTTTTCCTTGTAAGATATTCGATATAAAAAATTATATTTATTAGCTACTTAAAACTAACTTTTGTTAAATATAATATAATTTTACCAGAAGTATGTATGTATAAACCTAAAGAATTGAAAAATATCATTTTGTTAAGTTAATTTATTTATGAAATTTTTTACAAAAAAAAAAATTTTATATGTTTTGCACCGATTAAAAACGAAAAACGAAAACGATTAAATTTTTAATATTTTTAGTTTAGACAATTGAAGCTCACTTGAAGTTTTAGTTTTATGGAGCCGTCTCAGACCATATATTTTTTGGAATAGTAAAAAAAATTAGATTTCATTTGATATTTACTACTTGGTGTATGTATGTAAAATATGCAAAATGCCGATTTTTAGCAAAATAATTAATCAAATTCATTGTAAGGGCGGAGGAAATCACAGTATCGTGTATTGTCAAACTAAAGACAATCCATCATTGGAAAATGATTGGGATCCATCTACAACACCGTCCGACAAAAATCAACTTTTTGCTGACCTACGAAATAATCAAACATTTTCGGAAACCAAAACAACAACAAAAAATACCAGTGTCTGGCCGTTTTGCTAGATCAACTCGTTTATGGTTCTTAGAGGTGAAAATAACCCCTAACTGAAAAATGACAAGATCTCTTTTAAAAATTACTAATTTTTTATAAAACTTGGTATCCGGCGATTTTTGAGTTCGCTGATTATGAATCTGATGTCAGATTTTCAAAATTCAAAATGGCGGCCAAAAACTTAAAAAGTCATTAATTTTTTATAAAATTTGGTATCCAGGGGTTTTTGGCGTCGCTATTGCAGCGTAGGCTATTGAAACAGATGGAAATTTATTCCAAATATGAAGTAAAACCACTTTCAGACTACATATCGAGGAGTCCATAAAAGCCCGCCATTCTTCTGGAAGATGAGGGTAACTGATATCATCACACAATGCATCAATGTCACAGCAATAACAAATGTTTTTTTCTGTTTCTTCATGCATAACAAAATGTTTACTAAATGGCTCTTTGCTGGAACGTTTCCGCGCAGACGTTATTTTAAAGTCATCAGCAACCAAATTCCATTGTTTTAGCCGAGATCCAAATTATTTCCGCTGTCTCTTTCGATATTTTCGTATCACGAACCATTCAGAACCTCTCCGAGCCGTTCGGTACCAAACGAGGTTTCAGACAGGGTGACTTTCTATCGTGCGATTTCTTCAATTTGATGCTGGAGAAAATAATACGAGCTGCAGAGCTGAATAGGGAAGGTACAATCTTCTATAAGAGTGTACAGCTACTGGTGTACGCCGATGATATTGATGTTATTTCCGTCAACAGCCGCGCCGTGAGTTCTACTTTTTTCAGACTTGATAGAGAAGTGAAGCGAATGGGTCTGGTAGTGAACGAGGACAATACGTGCAGTCATCTTATCCACGACTCGGCTCCCACGTTACTGTTGGTATTCATAACTTTGAAATCGTAGATAGCTTCGTCTATCTTGGAACCGGTATTAGCACCAACAACAATGTCAGCCTGAAATTCCAACTTTGGACTGAGTAGGCAATTGAAAAGTAAAGTCGTCTCTCGGCGAACAAAAACCAAATTCTACGAGTCGGTCATCATTCCCTACCTAATACGCAGAAGCTTAGACGACATCAACATCTGATGGGATGGCCATGCGAGTCTTCGGGATAAAAGAACGAAGAAAAAGCTCTGTATTACTTTTCCTCCAAGCGTAAGACATACCGTCGGAGCTGAAAATGTTGATATTTTAGTCACAACTGCCACTGAGAAACATAGTCATCAAAATGTATTTACTATAACGCGCAAGTTTACCGTTAGACGATGTCGAAATGAATATTTTAAGTAATCTGTGAGCTACATTTTTTTTTGATGTTTGCATTTTAGCACTTCTGCAAGTGCTCAATGTTAGATAACATACGTGTAACCAACCATTATATTGTGAATTGACTTTTATAATTATTGTTGCTTATAATGAACTGAGACTGTATTCTGGGTTGGCCTTCTTTGATATCTTCAATGACAACCACGATATGCCAAATACTCGGTCGTAGTTTCGCGTCTTAAGAAATTATGACTCCTCAAGAGAACTGGTAAATACCGAAAACTTACTTCCAAAATGACCACTCTTCAATCGCAAGGTCGAGAAAATTCTCGATCTTTCAATTGTCTAATGAAAACCTGATGTCAAAGGCTGGGCTCTGACCACATTGTCCTTTTTTTTGGGTAGCGTTTAAGGATAAGTGCGAGGCCAACCACCCAGAGATGATTCCCGACTTAAAATACGAAATTGAAGCCGCCATTGGAGGCATAAAGAATCAAGCAATCGAAAATGTGTTGAAAAATTTAGCCTATAAACAAAACAAAATGTGCTGCTGTCCATCATTAGCGGGAGTCCGTGGTTTTTTACGAAAAATGTCTTTATTCATTAACATAAAAACAAAAAAAAAATTAGATATTTTATTCTATATTATTAAACGTATATACAAAAAGAATAACTTACAAAGAACTGAAAGCTTTTCTTCTGACTTGAATTTATTGACAACTTAGAACCCCCGTGACTGAACAGCGACCACCACTTCAAAAATCTACAAAGTCCAGGGCGAAAACTGCTTTAGAGAAATGTAGAAAGTGCTTAAAAAGCTTCCTGCCAAAGCCATAAACTTTAGGACTCAGCTATTTAATGTCTGTTTAATAAAAAATATTTTTCCAGGCCAGTAAAAGTTAGCTGATATCAAAGTGGTTTTGAAACCAGGGAATCGACGAGAAGAAATGAAATTTTTTCGCCCTAGTAGTCTGCTCCCAATTTTGTCAAAAGTGTTTGAAAATAGCAAACAACACTCTTCAATCACACAAGTCACTAGGATTGCAAAGAAAATTCAATCGGCCTATGAATCAGCTGCCTTTTTGGACATATCTCAAGCCTTTGACAAAGTATGACACAAAGACGGTAGATGGTATACAAAATATAAAGCACAACCTGGTATTCGGATATAAAACTAAAGTCGTTCCATTTCCGTGCTATAAGAAACTTGAATTATGAAAGTATTCTCCTTAAGACGAAGCATTGCCAACATCAAGCTTTCGTTCAGTTTCCAATGAAAACGCTCATACACAATTTCCTTCATAATGCTACTATTTACTATCTGTCATTCCCCATACATTCTCCATATTCTTCTACAACATTTCACTTGTAACGGAATTCCCATACAACAACAGTGTTGACAACAAAATAGCAACACTCAACCCTGAAACTTACAACCCCCACCCATAAACAACAGTCACTCGCGAGGGAAGTGAGCGTAAGCAGAACAAATTTCTGAGTTGTAATTCTATTGCTTTTGTTTTCCTTATGACCGGTGTGAGAGCTTACGAGCGCCTGATTTCCTATAGCAATAAGTACGCTGGCGCCACAATTCATTGATTACAAGTGCCGATACCCACGATACGAAGCGGCGAGAATAACGGCACTTTACGCATACTCTCCTCGTATGTGTGCGCTGAGTGCAATTGCGAGTGCGAGATGTCGGCTGTAGCATAATTTTTGGCCAAGTCAGCTATGGGCTGAAGGCGGTTCGAATGCGTTGTTATTGTAAGTGTTTCTGCTAATGCTCCGAACATTTTGATTTTGTATAGACGTTTTGAGTCATACACGAGCACTCTTCTCCGTCTCCAACTGCGAGTGGCTACAGGCTGGCTCGTAGTAACAACTTTTACTCATTAAAATTTTTTTCTTTCTTCACCAAATGGGCTTTTCACGATTCGGATACACAACTACGATGGCAAATACGACGACACGGCCAGCGCCGATGTTTCAGCACTTTTGGGTATATCAGCGGCGGTTCATCGAATCGGTGTTCAGTTCTTAAGGGTAGTTAGTTGGAAAACGGCGTCAAATCGGGCTAACGGTGCCGCACAATTGGGTTGATAACAAATTTTTTTTGTATTGTTCTAAAACTAGTGGTGCAGAAGAGGGCACAGTGCAGAGGGCCAACAAGAAGCTGAAAAATGTATATATAAAATTGGTAGTAGTTGCAGAAAAAGTGTATACGCCAGTTTAGGAAATCGAAAAAATTCATAGAAAAATTGTGTTCAAATGTGGAAATTTCCAAATATCACAGTATATAATAGCAACAAATCGAATGCATTGTGCAACCCACCAAATCTCATAAAAAGGTATACCTAAATAGATGTTAATTAGAAGAAAATCGAAAGAAAAAAAAATTGCAATAAATAAAGGAAAAGTGATAAGAGAAATTTTTTCCACAAAAATTCACCAACTGAAATTAATTTAAAAAAAAAATTAAATAAAAATCCGCAAAAAAGTAGCAAATATATTTGGTAAAGAAAATGGAAAATTTAGTTGGGTATAACAGCGAAGACAGTGTAATGACCAAGCAAGTGATGTGAAAACTGAAGTGAAGTGGCAAGAGGGAGTTTTCTGGGTACAGAAAAATGAGTGCGAGTTAACGCGAAGTGCTGGTGAAAATGATGGAAAAATGCATTACTCCAGCTTAAGCTGACACGCACATTCACATATACTCGTATGTATATACAAAAGCGAGAATATCCCATCAAATGCTGGAGGGGAATAACTTTAACTTTTTTTCCAGCTTTAATCAAAATATAAATTTTCTTAAATTCAAAGGTCTTTGCAAGATATTTTTTCTGCAATTTTTTTATAATATTAAAACTAAATTTTTGGGTTTTCAACGCCTTTGATATGTATGTATGTCAAGCGAAATGCTTGAAGTCTAAGACCCAGAGCGCTGCAAAACTGTGCTACTATGTTAATAAGCACATATAAAATTACTTATATACATACATATATGTACATACACTATGTATGTTGGTGTGTGTGTGCATGTGTGTGTGTACACGAGTATTCAGTGAATTTCATTAAATGCGTGTGCATGCATAAATTTAGGCGTTCAAGCACTAGATTCCACAGACGAGCGAACGAACAGAACGTCGAAGTAGCAATTCTTAAACATCAACTCAACTCACTTAGCACACACTTGCGGTGAGGAGGGGCAGTGTGACGCAAGAGCGCTTATACGTGTATGTACACATTTCTACATAATTACATACTCGGCCATACATAAGTTGTGTATGAGCCACAGACGCAAAGACGACACGACGCGACGCGACGCGGAGGGGGCGGGGAGCTCAGTAGGACTGCAGGTTCATTGTATTAACTCAATCTGGCGTGGAGGTGTGATGCTTATCGATTGAAGGCAAACATGAAGTTTTATTATAAATTACATCAACCTACATCTGATACGAGAACCTTTTGCCTTACTTATATACATATACTAATGTAAAATCACACACACACACATACACACACACACACGTACATTTATAATGTATAAATTTATCGTATGTACACAAACAAAAGTGCCAAGTGTACTAGTATATGTATGTATATATGTATATATGTATCAAAAGTTCTACATATATATATATATATGCCAGCGTAGGAGAGTTATAAAAATAAAGCAGTTTGTGGAAAATATTCATAGGAGAGCTACTATAAATACCAAGTCACCCAGTCATGCACACACACACAACATACAACATACTCCCATACATACATACATATACATATGCCGTTGTATGCATAATTTTAGCGGCTCCAAAGTATCAATCTTTAAATACCTATACTTACTTGTAATACGAAGCAACAACAAAAACAAAACAAATACAAATACAAATACAAAATGCTCCCGCTCGAAGCATTGTGTGGCATGCGCAAGACAAGTGGCGCTCCTGTTGAGCTAAGCAACGCATGGAGCTGAGAGCACCAAAAGCAGTAGAGTGGTAAATGGTAAACGGTAGGAATTGCTGTAGAACCCAGAGTCGTGCAGTAAGTCAGGTGGTGAGGGCGAAATTTTTCGTATTGAGTGCATTTTATTTAGACTCAACCATAAACTCGTAGCACGAAGTTGAGCGAAGTCTCAATATTTGTGTATGTTTTCAACTAGAGCGCCAAGATTTTCGTTCGTTGAGTGTTGTCTGTTTAAAATGTCATTTAAAATTTCCAATCCTTCGATATGTGTCAGTGTGTCTTTGAAATAACTGACCGACTGACTGGCTGACTGGCTGATTTGCTAGCTTTTATTGGTCGTGTGATGTGCAACTTTGAAAACTATTAAAGTTTCAATTACAAAAATTAAAAAAAAAAAACATTTTCATACAGTTGAGTTGGTAGTTGAAAACCAAATATGCTTTAGGTATAGTAAAAATTTAATATTGTATACACATTTAACAAAAGGAAAGCAACTGGGATAGTTAAGTGGAGTGTCGGAGGTCATTGCAAAACTGTTTAAGAATGAACTAATGCACTATGGCGCCATCTGTTGGAACATCTTTACAGTGCTCAGTTTCATTAAGTTTGGTTGTATATCTTAAATGGAGGTCAAATTGATCATTAAATAGAGGTTTAAACATCGCTATTGAAGTCTGAATTGAGTAGACTTTGCAGCGAGAAGTACACACATGTACATATATGTATGTATATACATTACTTATTAAAAATTAAAATTAATTATTGAAATTAATTCCATTACAATTATGATCATTCGATAAATCAATATTGCGGAATACCAAAAGTTGCAATGTGTTCCTAGTTTGCGAAAAAAGTGACTTGAACAAAATTTCTTAGAGTCCCCCATGAATATTATTTACATAAATTGTTAGGTTAGGTTAGGTTGCAGTGGCTAACGATATATCAAGTCGGATTCACCTAGGCCTGACTAAAACCCAGTGTGATACCACAAAATCTTAAACCATCAGTTTTCATCATCCATGACTTTGACATCAGCTATCTTCCATAAACCATCCAGCAGTAGGGTCCCAAAATTACGAAACCTCGCCCTGCTCAGAGCAGTACAATCCCATAAGAGATGAGTGATCGTTTCCTCCTCTTCATCCGCCTTGCAGCTTCTGCAGCATCTTCTATAGGGAGTCTTTCTGCGTGGTGTCGTATCAGCCAGTGGCCTGTCAGAACTCCTATAACTTTGGACATGTCACCTATTTTAAAGGAGTACATATTTCGTGTTCTCTTTTTATTTCATTTCGGCCATATGTGCTTGGCTTTGCGGCAGGTTGTAATGTCATTCCACCTTGTAGCGGCTTGGGCATATGTGAATTTCTTGAGAAGTAGGTTGCATGTAGCAAAAGGTATGGCAATTGTTGTTTGGTAGTACCTCGCCTAGTAAGTTCATCCGCCTTACGGTTTTCTTCGATGTCTCTGTGACCAGAGACCCAAGTGGGATACCGTCTGTTCTGTTTGGCCATCTCCTGTAGAGATCAGCGAGAATTCAGCATTAATTTGGAGTTTAGCGTAAGTGAGCCCAGTGCTTTTATTGCTGCCTAACTATCGCTGAAAATAAAGTTATCCTTATCTTTAAAGCTGACTCCAATTTGTTCTGCAGCCTCCATGATAGCAGATATCTCCGGCTAGAAAACAATGCAATGGTTAGGTAGCCTGAACGAGAGTTCCATCGGAGGTTTTTCTGAGAAGACACCTCCGCCAACTTTCCCCTCAAGCTTTGACCCGTCCGTGTATATTTCCAGGCTATCCCTTGGAGTATTGTAATTATCTATCCATTCTTCCCTGCTGGAAATTCGTATTCTGAAGTGGTCATCAGGTAATACTATTGGATCACATCGATCATACCTGGGTAGTCCATTGATTTGACTCCCTTAGACAAAGTGCATTTAGAGCCGCACTTGGTATGCTTCTAAGGGCACCACTGATACACATTAAGTCACTTCTTTGAACCTTATCTAAGAATTTACCACTTAAAACTTTATTTATAACTAACCACCACATGATCATACTGTAAAAGAGCTTTGGTCTTACTACTGAGATGTTGATCCATCTGCAAATCCTTGGGTTTAGACCCAGTTTCTTCCCTATTGCTGTTTTGATTATGCATAGAGGGCTGTAGCAGCCTGTTCGTATCTTTGATTAATATTATCTTTCCAGTTAAGCTTCTTATATAATAAAAAAAAAATTTAATTGTGCAAGTAACATTTTTAAAATTTAAGTGATCATTTGTGCAATGAACTTCTTTCGAAGCAGCTTGGATTCCAAGCCTAATCGGCGAATTTTCTTTCGGGTCTAGAGAACGCTTAAAAACGCCTGGCCACCTGAGCTTCTCAAATGTTTTAACTGCAAAAACCACACTTTCACTTTAAATGGATTGTAAAATATCACCGTCAAATTTTGCTTCTTTCTGATTCTCTTCTGACAGTGTGATGACTCAGCATACTGTCCCTACAGATCAAATTCAACTATCTTCATGAACAATCCTATAAGCGTAAATTTCATGTTTGATTTCTTTGATAGTTCACCAAAAACAAGGCACACCTTGGGTATTGAGACTAACATGCAACAGTCCATTGCATATTTGGACTATTTCATTCATGTTGAAATAATTAATTCATGTACACTATACAACTATATATACGTGTATATATGACGGCCGCGGTAGCCGAGCGGTTAGCATTGATTAATCGTTATGTAATTTTTTGTTTCTCCGAAGCTTTTTCTTTTTCGTTTCCCATCAACTTTTGAATTGCTGAATAAATACTCAAACAAACACTCAAAGATTTCGTCCTGAATAGTGATTGTGATATTTCGTCTTTCTAATTATTTCCTTTTGCTATGGTTACTGATTTTCAAAAAATTGCCAAGGTCTTTCATAATTCCATATCTCACTTTTCTTTTAGAGCCCAACCCATGCAACATGATTCGCCACTGTCATTCGAAAATGCAATAAGTCAACTATGCTATTTTCCGGAACGTTTTGCATAGAGTAGTCGTTTCAATAAGGATATAATCCTCAGTATCGTAATTAAGCTTCTTCCATTTGACACTTTTCTTGTTTGTAACAACGAATTGAACACTTTTCGAATATTCAAAGACTTTTTCTGACTCGATCGTTTTGAAAGCCACATCTGGGAGTTCGGAAATGTTTTCCTAGTAAATTGCGCATCTTATTAAAGACTCTTTAAAAATTAAAGTATCAGAATTGCTATTTTTTAGCAGCTGATTTTCAGAATGGTTTAAATTAAATATTTCGAAGTACTAATAAAAATATTATACTGTCCTTAAACTGACTTGCCCCATTTCGTTTTGTTCATAAAACACTGCTTCCGAAAGGTGATGCTTTTTTGGCAAAAGGTGGGATCAACCGTTTATTTTAAGGCTCCATCGAGCGTCCAATGGATTTTGATGAGGAGCTTTCTTCAACTAAGATATACACTCGAAGAGCCGCTATTAGAAAAACTAATTTTTTATAATTTTGGTTGTTGGTTGGGCCAAGACTTGAACTCTGGCCTTTCGTAATATGAAAAAAAAAATATTTTAGCTGCCAAAACTAACACATTTTTACGCAAATTTTTAATACAGTATATTATTGACCAAAAACTGGGAAAGTGTTTGTTGAAAAATTAACCCTAAATACACATATTCAAAGAAAGTAAGCTCCTATAAAAAGCATATACCTATGTATTATCTAGAAAACATACGGCTCTTAGGGATCCACCATTGATTAAACCACCTCTCCCCAGTTTGGTCACAATAGCTGAGACATCTACCATAGGTTTCTCATACAAGATTATATTATATGATTCAAATTCTTACTAGGCGAATGAGTAGCAATGTGTGATTCGTGCCTGGAAATCGTGCCGCTCTGACAAGGAAAAGAGAAGTTGCTTTTTTTTAAGAGTGATCATTCCGGAAATAATTTAATACCAGTAAGTTTACTTCTTAGCTAAAGTTAGTCGATTTCTAATTGTAGGTGCTTAAATTTCGAATAAGCTTGGCTCGAGTAAAAGGTTGTAAATATGTACACACATATCCATACACAAATATATTAACATTAAATACATCATCACCAGCCGGTAGATGAATACAAATTTTAAAACTCAACTCTATTCAGCCATTTCTACCTCCGGTATTGCAAAAGGCGGCGCCACACGTGAATAAACACACTCTTTATACTTGAAGTTTCGATAACAAAATATTTCGTATTTTACTTTTAATTTTGAAAGATAAAAAAACATTTTAAATAAATTGGACTAATCATATCAAGTCACTCTTTTAGTTTTTGAAGTGAATTTTTAGTGGAAAAATATCTAAACAAAACTAATTATAGAAACATGTAGAATTTAAAAAAAAAAATATTATTTAAAGCATAATCCATCAAATTTGGGTGAAATTCTTTAAAATATATATTTTAAATTTAATATTTTAAAACGACAATTAATTGCTAATAAAAGTTTATTCCTCTACTTATAAAACCGACTTGTGCATGTTCACAATCAACAACACACAATAATAAATTTTGTGAAAAATGTCAACGACCTCTACAGCGTCATGTAAATAAATCGACTAGAACAAAAAGTATAAATCATATGCCAAGAAATTCATCAGCGACGACGACGACGACGACGACGACGGAGGCGGCAATAGTCACACTCATCGCATAACAACCGCAAAAACAACCACAATCAACAACAAAAAATTAATCGGGGAAAACAACGTTTGGGTCGACAAGCAATTGACCAAGCAATCAAACGACACACAAGCAGCAAGACAGCAAGCAGCCTGTCAATGGTCAAAGTGGCAACAACGCCTAAAAGTAGATTATCAACAAGAGCGCGAAAACCAACACACACAAATACATACAAACAAACAAACAAGCACCTTGTGCGAGTAATGCAAAAATAAAAATAGAATAAAAAATAATTGAAAACAATAACAAAAACTTATTAGCAGACCAAGCAAGCAACAGCAACAACAACAGCAACAGCGGTTGACTCTGAACTCGGAACGCATTCCGTAGACCACCACAAGAATTTCATTTGTGAGTCCAACCGTTGGATCGTTGGCAGTGGTGGCAGTAGCTTGTGCTAGCCCATACGACATTCTTCTCTCCTTCGTCGTAGTACAGTGTATGCGTAGCTGTGGTGAACCGTGTAGGCGGTTAATTGGAAATATTCTTCTCCTAACGGTTATTCCAAGAAAGCAGTCAAAATTCATCGTCTAAGCAAAAGCGGTAAGTTGGCGAACGGGGAGCGAATATACTGACTGCTCCTGCTTCTCTATCTATTTAACATAATTATGTATGTATGTATGTACGTATGTATCTACTTATGTATGTATGTATGTATGTATGTATAAATTTATATATGCATACGGTATGTCTTCTTAAATTACATGCATTTATGCAGGTTAAATTGCCGGCAAAAGCTAAATTGATTTCACAAACTTGATAAATGCAAAATTTCTATGCAAATTTATTCATTCACATCCAATTCGCATACTTACTTTTTTCCTTATATCGTATATATAAATATATGTATGTATGTCGGTATATGAAATAAAATATTATATATATATAAATGTCGAATATCCAACTATGTATGTATGTATTGACTCGTATATAGGTAGATGCTTAAGTACTTTGTTGGCTTGAAAGGACCAATATAAATGATAATTACATACATCTAAGTACGTATTTATATTCAGCGTCAGGTATAGTTGGAGTGCAATACGCACACACATATTCCGTCTTAGGTATTTAAGTGGCAGGAAATTAAAAGAATTTTAAATATAAATTTTTTAGAAAGGCATAATAATGAATGCTGCCTCTGAGCTATTTGGAATAATTTTTTTTAATTAATATAATTTTTTAATTTTATTTTTTTAATAAATGAAAAATAGTTTTCGGCCTTAAGATTTTGTAGATTTTTCCAAAAAAAACTCCTATAAACAGCACAAACTATATTTCATCAATGGTTTGTAGTTTTAGAATAAGCCATAAATTCATATTCCTTTAGTTTTTGAAAAGTAATATTTTTCAACGCCTTCAACCCGGTTGCCGAAATTAATACTTCATTTATTTTAGGTATTAACGTATTTTTATAAAATTTTTATATATTTTAGGAAATTTTTTTTTTTTGAGTAAGCAATTTACTCTATATTCGAGTATGGAGGTACACCAGTTTTTTTCGGAAACTATAAATGTGAAAATAACGGGACCTTTTAAAATTGTTCGGCTTTCTTAGAATATTAATAAAGCGAAATTAAACTTGTGATTTTTGGTGTGCGTCTTGATATTATTTTCAAGAAATGGAGGAACCTACAGTTTGTTATAAGTCGCCTCCAAGCGGCCGATGGGTTTTTTCGGGAGCTTTGATTTTCATAGCAGAACTACATTCGGACTGCTTGACAATCCCCGCAGGAAGGTGGTCAAAATTAGAAAAATTAATTTTCCATAACTTTTGAATGTTGGTCGAACCAGCACTTGTACTTTGGGCATCCGAATTTCAGTACGCAATGCTAACCACTCAGCTATGGCGGCCACTTACTGGGCAGCATCGAAATGGGCCTATTTCCGTCTAAGTGAAATAGATTTCCTAACATCAGTGGAAACTCCTACCTGATCTTCTATATAACGTTTACATAATCAAACCATTAATCGATTTCGATTCTACTGAAAATATTTTTTTTGCCCTCGGCACAAAAAACCAAAAAAATTTGTTTTTATTACCAACGTCAGCAATTCATAGAGTTTTTCATATATTTAAGCTTCCTTGAACTGCTAAACAACTGAACTGATTTCGGTATCTTCAAGAGACATTTCTTCTTCTTCTTCTTCTTCTTTGACGTTCGTTTCCGTGATTATAGTCGAATTAATAATCGTTAATGAGTCATTCCTTCTTTTAGCTGTCCGCCGACAATAGGAGCCATAAAGTTAAGTAGAGACATCTTTTGTTCAAGTATTTACCCCACAGGTGGTGTACCAAGGATGGTGCTGAGTCCGAGATAGTCCTAAAAAAGGTCACACCTACATATGTAAAATAAATATTATGTATGAAATATCACAATAAATGCAGCGGTCGAAACGGATTTAGGTTATGTTATAGAGGAGAACATTAAGATGAGGCCTCCCGCCTGTTTGAATATGTTAAACATGCAAATGATTACATATACTCAATGAAATGAGAAAACGTTTGTCTTTTCCTTCAAATTACTCTTAACAGTAAAAATTTTATTCAATATTGGGAAATCGAATCGATTTGGACATCCGATTCGGAATCAAGAAGGTGTTCTGCAAAATGCTAAACCAATAAATTTTTATATTCTTATTGTTTGGGCAGTGTGGTCCAAATGTGTCGAAAACATTGCAAAACCAGATTGTAGCGACCTCCACAAGGACGATAATGTATTTTTAATTCTCTTAGAATTAATGAATGAAATTTTTTATAAATAATCCATAATTGGATTTAATCTTAATAAAACATTTTTGCTCAATACGGTATTAATAAAAGTGCGTTCAGTTTGTTGTTCCTTTGATAAAAAAAACAACAACAAATAAAACACCTACATATGACAGCCTGTGAAGAACTCAAACTGCCAACTAAATAATCGAAATACAGAATACCAAATGCGTTTACAAAAATGTATTCTTATTAGACCCGTTTGTAATTTGCCTTCACTTTTACAAGGCTTTCAAAATTGGGATTTATTAATTTTATACCAGGACCTAACAACGGTCCCATGTAATAGCAAATATTCTGAAATTGATTGACTATTAGCAAAATTATAACGCATTTTATTGATTTCATGATTTGCTCAATTTTGGCCATGCCCATAATTTCTATATTTCATTGTAACAATTTGTATGAAATGGTAGTATGTACATAGGTATGTACATCCATCTACACTTAGTACAATGGCAAATTAACCGAATTTGTTAATCTGGAACTGACTTTTTTCTCTATTTCGGTAGTGTTGTAAATTTTGTTCCAAAAGAAATTTATTAAGTGATAAATGACATGAGAAAGACGAAAATCTAATCTAATCCGGAAAACAAGCAAAAGAAACAGCTGATTTTAATGTTACCAAGTAATGAAAAAACTATCGATCCTGCCAGACTGGTACTTCGTTATTAGGCAGAACGATAATCTAGTACTTAGACAAAAAACAAAATACACGTAAAAACCTACAGTTTAACGAATAATGAATTAAAAAAGCTAGTCTGAATACCCTTTATGAAATTAAGCTAACCCAACGGAATCTTGGATAATTCATAAATAGTTGTAGAGAAATCGTGGTTTTAAGAAAGTTTTAAGGAATTATATATTTGCTGTCGCTACCGAAGCATTGTTTTTTTTTTTTGTAAATATATTTATAATGAGGCGTTTGATAATCACTATTATACTAACAAACAGCTCGCAAATCGGATATTATGTGAAATTTATCAATTTCCATTACAAATTCTTTAAGAGCGACAGAAGTTTTATGAAAATTGGTGCCTTAATTGACGACAGAGTTGTACACCCATTATTTCATTTTAGGATTTAGGATTTCCCGTTTAACACAACACTGGACATGTGATATTGTGGTATACGTGTAGTTACAAATTAACTTCTTCGCAATTCTTACAACAAGTGATCCTTTTGACTGTAAAAAACATAACCGCGGAAGTCAACGTGTTCACGTAGGCCTCATTATATCCATTCGTATTCTAAAGTGCATGCAACAAATTTGTTCTAACCTCAGATCAGATAAGTATTTAAGCAGTACTTTTATTTACATATATCTGTCGAAAGGAGGGACAGGTTCGGTTTGTTTCTCTCAAGTTATAGTGTACATGGCTAAAACGAACAGATCTGGCTGAATAACTCATTTTATTATTGAATATGACCAAATGCAGCTTTATTTATATTATATTAATAGGCTCGTAAATGGGAAAGTAAACTACGGGACCGCCTTAATTTTTTCTTTGCAACATAAATAATGGAAAATATGTAATTGGAACTTCCTCTGCCTCTCGAAACAATTACGCATTGTCCAAAGCATTTTATATATGTATGTATGTAACAGTAAATAATAGGCATAAACGTTTTATGTTAAAGTCATGATGACCCATATGACGTACTACTACAGTTCTGAAATTGACTGTCAATTGAACAAGCAATTTTCTAAGAAAGAACTCACAAATACTAAAACATTTGAATTGTTATATAACAATATAATAAGGTTAACAAAATACAGAAAGTAGTAAGAAGAAAACAGATTAGAACAAAATGCAATATATAATATAAAATAAAAGAAAATGAAACAAAGCAATAAAAAATAATATTTAAAAAATTAAAAAATATTATTTAAATACACAATGAAACAAAATAAAGTGAATTAGAATGTTATACAATAAAATAAAAAATAAAAAATCAAATAAAACAAAGAAAATAAAAAAACACAATAAAAAAATAAAATTAGGAAAATTAAATAAACTAACATAAAATAAAAAAATAAAAATAAAATAAATTAAAACAAATAAATAAAAAAATACAAATAATAAAATAAACGAAAATAAAAAATAAAACAAGATAATATAGAATAAAATAATATAATATAATAAAAAAAATAAAACCAAATAAAATAATGGCAAATAAAATAAAAGAAAATAAAGAACCACAAAATAAAATAAAAAATTAAATAACATAAAATAAAATAGAATGAAAGGAAACAAATTAAAAGAAAGATATTAAATAAAAACACAATGAAAAAATTAAATACAATAAAATAGTATAAAATAAATAAAAATAATATAAAATGAAATAAAAAATAATACAAGTAAATTAAATTATGTAACATATTATAAAATTAAATAAAGCAAATTAAAATAAAAGTACAAAAAATAAAATAAATTAAAAGAAAAAATTAAAGTAAAAAATAAGAAATGAAATAAAACAAAATAAAACAACTGAAAATAAAAACAGAATAAATTAGTAAAAATTAAACTAAAATAATATAAAAAATAATAATAACAAAATAAAATTAAATTAAATTAAAATAAAGCAAATTAAATAAATCAAATAAAATAAAATGAAATAAAAAAATTAAATAAAATAAACTTAAATAAAATAATATAAAGTTAAATAAAATTAAATAAAATAAAGTAATAAAAATAAAGTAAAGTAATATAAAATAAAATTAAATTTTTAGTAATGTAAAACAAAATAAAAAAATAATTAAAATAAAACAAACTTCAGCGAAATTAAGTAAAACAAAATAATATAAACAAAAAAAGTAGAAATAAATTAAAATAAAACAAATTAAAAAAAAAATTAAATAAAATAAATTTAATAATATGAAATAACACAAAATAGATTAAATAAAAAAACAAAATAAAAGAATAAAATTAAATTGAATTAAACTTAAAAAATGAAGATACCAAAATGCAGTGGAATAAAATTAAACTAAATTAAATTGAATAAAGTGAACTTACACCACTGTCATTTATAGCAATCTGCTTACACACACGCTGGTATTTGCAAAGAAACGAGGACGAATGAATTTAAATGACTGTTTTAATGGGCGCTTAGCTACTCAAAGTACATACATATACAATCATATATACAAATCAACTTTGGCAATTTACTTGACTTCAATGTATATTCATGATGACGAGTAAATAAATATACTCAAATGCGTGTGTAAATACGTGTACAAAGACGGTTCGATTAGCCATCATCTGTCCATAAGTAAGCATGACATTAGAACTTATTACGCTGAAGTTAGTACACTAAAACCCATAACATTACTTATGACACACTTTTGTATGTATGTAATATGTATGTATGTATGTATGTGCACTGATATGGGTAAATGTGCGAACGTATAGGCATGTTAGCCCCTATGCATATGCTACGAATTGTGTGGTCGAGGAAAGTGGAAAGTACACATTCGACAAGGTTTTCATGTCATTTATTTATTGACAGACATCTGAGTTCAGCCCAACGCCTGCGCGCCATAAAAAAAAAAATATATAATAAAACGCCCGGTAAATTCAATAAATATATTAAGTGGGAAATTCTTTTACTGTTTACTTTCTTACTACGAATCCATTAACTTTGTTATGCTTTTCTATGTGAACTGACTTGGTTTAGGTGATTGAATGTGTGTGTGTGTGTGGAGGGAGGCCTTGTGCATGTGCATGTGTATGCGCCTACATGTTGGCATTCAGTGGCAGTGCTGTCGACGATTATGCTATTTTTAGCATAGAAAAATATTTTTATTGATTTCAGTTTTCAACCTAACTTTACGTTTATCTGTACGAATAAGAGTAAAACATAAAACATAAACACACATACGCTGCCTACTTTTTCGTATGTACAAAGGTATGCGTGTTTGTATGTGGGTGGGTGGTCGTCAATACACAGTATACATTGACTAATGCTCGCAAAACGGTGAGCTCATATTATACCCACTCATTCGCATCCGTTCACTGGCAGCAACAATGTTGCTCGCTGGTTTGATACGAGCTTGACTACGAGCTGACATTTGGCATGTTTAGAGAGCAGCAAATTGTATACATGTATTTGTTGATGCCGGATGGCCCGAGTGGGAAAATATGTGGAAAGCCCACATAAATGACGATTTTATTCAGCTGAGTTGCAAATGGTAGGCGATGTGCGCTCTATGTTTCGGCCTAAAAGTATGCATGGACTGTAGAGAGCGGAGGGATATGAGTGAAAGAGAGGCAGAAATTAGACGAGTGAAATAAATGAAATGTGTGAGAGAGGAGTGAAAAATACGTGAGAAGCAATTCAAGAAGAGCATGAGAGAAAAATCCCTAATGGGAGTTAGTTGTTACGAAATCCAGTATTTCAAAACAACAAAAATAAAAATAACTCATTCATGACCAACTACGAAAAGAGGGATTATACAGTAGTAGTAAAACTTCAATAAAAAGTAATAACTGCAAGTATCAGCACATTGAGGTAGGAAACTGGCTCGACTGCATATTTCTGTAAAATGCTTATCACTGCTTAGTAACGCATACTCATAAATATAAATCAACAAACACAATTTATGATAAAAGATGACTTCATTTCCGAAATATATTAAGAAAAATGTATTCTCTTTCTTTTTTAAAGCAAAGTTACATTTACAATAATAAAATTAAATTACATATACCTGAAGTGATCTCAATCCATTCTCATTCAAGCAGCTTTGCCAATACATATCAGATAAATATTTTAATATTTTTAAACGTGTATCAATTTTAGATAAATAAAATAAGTAATTGCAAAACGCTAAAGCGATTTCCGGCCGAAATCCTCCTTGAATTTGTGGTTTGACCAATAGCTTAGTCGAAGCCTCCTCCATCAGCCGTTCGACTTTTATGAAGAGCCTTTATTTCATGTCGGAAATACACTCGGAAGGGTTGGCATTCGTTGCCGAGGGGCGACCATAATTAGGAAAATTTACCAATTTTTTTGTTCAATTTAATATTTTACCACTCAGCTTTGCGGCAGCTGATTTATAAATCCCGTCGTAAGCACGTGTTGTTACTTAGTGACCGTAATTAGTTTTGTCAACTGCATTAGATCAGAAGGATTGCAACCATCCCAGTATTAGGTCAACGCGCATCCAGTTGGTCTACCCATACCAGGAGTTTTCCAGAGACGCGTTTTGCGAACGATTTACGATAACATTTTTAAAGCTACAGGCAGGATATTTTATTTGTATGAAATTGTAACAAATGAGATTTGATTCTCCTATTCAGTAGGAATTATTGTTCTTCTTTCTTCGGCCGATTGTGCCGAACGGAACACGAAGATCTAAAACTAGTCTTTAAAAAACCTATTGATTTTTAGCAGCCGTGCCTCTTCAGTATTCCTGTCAAATCTACCATATTGACTCATAATTCCATTTCTTCTTTCCTCCTGCTGATTTCTAAAAAAAATTTACAGATATATCATTTTCGAAAACGATTGTTCTGCAGTGCACATAGCGGTAGGCAACGTTGAATACACTTTTAACATAGGTACAAGAACTGCTTGGGAAATGTTGACTTTGACGCTCACTTGTAGTTTCCAAGGGTGCTGTTGGGTGACTTGTAAAATCTTCCCCGGCCACTATTTTTTAATCTCTAACGAAATCTTTGTGGTAATCGAAGAGCATCGGTTAAGTTGGATTAAAATAAACTGGCTGAATGCTGCGTCATATATGGACCTATCGTCCCAGAAGTAGGTTCTAGATCTCTGAACAACGAATCCCATATACAGAAGACATATTTTAACGTCTCACGCATGCTCTCACATTTGATAGTAATGCCTATTGGGCATAAGTGGCAAACCCACCTGAAAAGACTTACCTTTTTAGAGACCTTACTTCAAGGAAGACCCACAGAGAGTATTCCATACGCTCATAGCTAGTGCTTGAAGTGTTCTAAAATTTTGATTGTGCACTTAGTTTTTTTTCATAAAATCGTCTTTCAAAATTACAAACTTTTAGCAACCCCGAAAAACAGTGAAACAGAATGGCATACTTATTTGAACTCATAAACAAGATTGTGGCTACCCAGAGCTCAAAACACTTGATGTAACCACGGCAATTATTCGTACGACTGACTGAACTGGTGAGTGGTCCACTGTTTGGTTGGTGGGATTATTTGGGTTAGTGAAGAAAATGTGTGAATATCTGTATGTTAATATGTTTTAGAGCAGCAAAGTACGCGAGTGTGGAGAAAGTGTTAATAATGATTTCGTGAAAAAGTGTAAAAAATTGTTCCAAAACTAGGCGCTACAGCAATATGCCACGGCCAGCAGCCAGTTAATGAAGTGTACTTTTTACGGTTATAACAGTTCGTTGTTTGCCTCTTAACAAATGAGGAACATTTTCATTTGGTTTGAAATTGGTTGATATGTAATCTAGTTTCGTGAAGTTGTAATGGAGTCTTTGAAAATGTTTAAAATTTATGTAAAAATGAGCTTATGCTTGATTAAATATTAACTTTAACTGATGCATAATCATTTGACACCCTTTCGAACTTTAAGAGGAAATTATGGTATACATATATAATCATCCAACTACTCAAGCAATTGGTAAAGTTTTAAAAAAATTTTCGAAGAGACTGTATTACTTATCCTGACCTGTGCATCATGGTTTTGCTCGTTCCATCTCAAACATAACTACTGTAAGTGAAAGTGTAGCCGAAGACCCGAATGTGTTTATTACCCGACGTTCTCATGAGCTGGGACTTTTTTGCACTCTTGTTTTGCACTTGGATCTACACCTAGAAACATATTAAGTCCATATAAAGTAAGAAGAAAATGCCACAGGAGCGAATATGGCTTTATTGCTAGAGAAATTTTCCAACCGCGTAATCTCTCGTCTTAGCGCTTTCAATTGGACACCGAGATTGTGCGATTCGACACCGTTGGAATTTTTTCGAGGGTTACGAGAAAGACGGTATTTATTTGCAATAAACCTTTAACTCTTGAGCTTTGGAAAACCAAAATTCATCAAGTTATGGCTGAGACCCCACTCAATATGTGCCTAAAACTGGTCGAAAATTACTTCAAACGGATTGATAATTGCAAAACTTCTAGAGATCGTCATTTGAATGATGATTTCACATATAATGCCATTGTTCAAACTTAATAATAAAGAAGGAATTTCATGAAAAACTTTATTTTAAATTAATTTTATTTAAGTTCTTGAGTTGGGAGACGCTTTCGGGTTTCGTCGTACCGCCTCGACTCTCCAGGAAATGCTTGAGGTTACACTTTGTTTTGGGGCGGAGTACTACTAGATGAAGCCCTTTATCACCGACTCTGCTATATTTCTTTCCGGATTACGATAAGATTTCTTCGTTGACTATAAAAATTTAAAATTTTTTTATAAAAGCAAAAACTTAAATCGTTTAAAATTGTCCGCATCAACTTCCCAGCGCCATGATTGCGCTATTTCAGGACTTCATGAGCGATGTGGACAGGTTACTTCAGTCTGCTGACATTAGGTTCAGCTATTATTGTTCCCGCTTGCTTTTGCACAATCGAGTCGAAGGTAACCCTCGAGAGCAATATGAAATGGCAAAAGGAAATGCTTAACATATTTTCATTAATTCATATGATTTTAAGTTATTTTATGGTTTCATGGAACCTAGCCATTTTTTTCAAGAACTTGCAGGTGTGATGACAAAAACACAAGATGGAATTACTCGTGTTTCACCCTTCAAGAAGTTGCCTACTGCATTCGCGTGACATGAACACACATTGATCTACCTACACAATTAGTTGTAGTCGCAATATTTGGCGTAAGTTACAGGCGCTGAGTTATTGTCTACCTACCCAAGGGGGTAGATTTTTTCCTATTGTTTTTGCATCTGGATGATGCATGCGCCTACGCAAAGCAATGTTAAACATATACACACTAATTGTTAAGGAAATTCAAATGTTCTTTATATAATATGAAGTAAAATCGATACAATTAAGTTCTGAATACAACATCATTGAAGAGAATCTCCATACTTTTCTCGCAAGAAATCGATTGCTGCCCCGTCTTGTTGGAACCAGATGTTTTTAATATTAACTTTGAAAAAATTGTGGCCATAAAAAGTTGGTTTTCATCAATCTATACCGCTCTCCATTGACAGTAATGATGCTACCAGTACGGACCGATGATTCCACCAGACCAAAAACCACACCAAACTGTTAATTTAGGTGAATGTAATGGTTGTTCATGAATAATTCGTGGATTTTCTTCCCACCAGCATCGGCAATTTTGTTTATTTACCGCATCAATCAGATGAAAGTGAGCCTCATCGGAGAATATGATTTTCTTAAGAAAATTCGTTATCGTTTTCAAGTTGTTGTTATTTGTATACGTTGTTCTTGCGTATATCTTGCCATTATGAAATTGTAAACATTACTGAATACAATGAAAAAATGGCAGAAAACGTCACTTAGAAACCATATCATCCCTATTGAAAAATCCTTTACAATGCGATATTCTGCCCAATGGATGGTTGGACTGACAGAGATTGAACTGCAATATTAAAAAAAAATAAAAACTTAGAAGTTATAGGTATGGCAATCGGTGGGAAAATCATGTAGGTGGTCTTTTAAAATAAGGCAATTACAGGAAACTTGGTATCACCTAAGGCCAATGCATCGGGCTTTTTATTTATTGTACCAATAATACGTAGTAACCCAAATTTTTTCTACCAAACAATATTAAAAATAATATTTTTCCCAAAAGGTCATAAATTAGTAGTTATTTGAAATTAAACTATACTTACACATACACGTATGTATAAAATTTGATCAAACTGAGTTCAGTTCAAAATTCTTATTTGTCCATAATGGGCAAAACATTCCAAATTACACCCCATCAATCTAATCTTCTTCAAATAGATCGCTACTTCGTCAATTTCCGAAAATATATTGCCTCTTGGTTCAGCTGTTCTTGGACTATAAATGTTGCAACACAACTTGGTTTTACGTATATTTGTAAATTAAGTCATTGGCAACGAATTTTAAAAAATGGCGAAGATAGTTTTGTTTATAATAGGTTTTATTTCTATAATATTCGATTAGATCTTAAATTCGGCAATAACACTCTATAATATCTACTATGGTTGGACAAAATGTGGATATGTCAAGATATTCGATGAATATTATTTCACGAATATCTGAAAATATATTTTCACGGTGATCAGTGGCGCTCCACACAGTTAGCGATTATTTTGTTTTCGGTGTAAAGTGATGCATTCAAATTTCGTCCATTGTTACATATCGATCCCGAAATTATGATTTGTTGCATTTAAATTTAGCAAAACTGTTCAGAATCAAACACGGTACCCACTTTGAGTAGATCTTCCTCAGAGTCAAATCTTCATGAAATATTGACTTTTTGTTCTTTTAATACCTTTAAGAAGTCAGCTTACTCACGCAGCTTCAGGATTTTTTATGTGCACTGGTGCCCACGCTTCATTTCAATGCCCACTGGGATCCGTATAATCGGTGTCTCTGCGTCTTCGGCTGAAGTCAGCAAACCAATGCTTTTTTTTCGTTGTTAGAGCGGGATGTTTAAGACACTTTTCAAATAATTTCTCCGCTTGAAGAGTAATTTTCCCCATCAAGAAGCAGTGTAAATATAAAACACGCAATAGTTTCTAATCCATTACTTGGAAAATAACAAAATGATAATAATAATTGAATTGATTTTAAGAAAACTAGCGATTTCTATGTATAAAGCCTGGTACTTTTCAGATCATATGTTATAAGAACGGCCAATTAATTGATCCCTATCATTATATTATAGAATAACAAGATGAGACCAAAGTTTTGTGTTGATCTATTGCAAGTGGTTGCCTCTATTAAAGCGTTCGCTTTAATTGACAGATAGAAATTGACAATACCTTCCTTTATATATTGGCGAATAAGACAGTTTATTCCAAAACCCAAGTAGCCATTCGTTAAAACTGTAAGAAAGGCACGCATATGCACACTATGAAAAATAAGTTAGACCGGAAATCACGTTTTAAACCGCCAGCCGAGTACACCTTATTACCTTTTCCATGAAAAAAGGGATTCAATTTTCATTTTCACTTTTTAAGACTGAGAGTTTCTTTACTGAGAAAAGCCAGATCCAAAATGTATACCAATTTAAACAGAATCTAGAGCTGAGTTGATCTAGCCATGTCCGTTTGCTTACAATCAAGCTCAGAGGAATTCACTCGTGGTGTCAGTTTGTGGTGTTGCAGCGCTTTATTACTGTTTTCTATTTATGTTAAACTAACGGTAAATTTATATTTGATATTAAAAGTATTAAATTTCACAACAAAACCATATGTATTTTTATATACAGGTGTGTAAATCAGAGTTTATGCAATATTTTCTTTATTTTCGTTGAGGTGGCAAGTGCACGCGATGCTATTTTCGAACACGTACTCGTACGTAACTCACAATGCTATCGCCGACGTCTCTAACACCGTTATCGCAATATACTCATACATATTCACCGCATGTATTGTACCAACATACACACATTCCAATTGCTTCGTAGGTGGCTGGGTGTAGAAATGGCTGACTTTAGCCTGACAGACAGGCGGGCATCCATTGCAAGGGATGTCGGAGAAGGTGCTGTATTTGTGGGAGTCGGCTATTGACCGTTAAGTGGTGGCAGTAACATTGGATATTTTTCATGTTCTTTGCAATGTTTATTGCGCCTTTCTGCTGTACGCAATGGATTTTTATTTAATTTTTTATTTTATTTTGTTTTTTGTTGTTGCTATCGTGTGCACATTAGTTACACTATTGTGGTTTTCCTCGTTCCTCGTGGGTGTGTATGTGTGGCTGAGTTCGGTAAACGTCGATTACATTTTGTTTTAAAAACTCTTTTGCCATACATTCATTCATAATGCTTTCAGTAAAAGCAATAACAACTACAAACACATTCAATGTACAATAGAATAGTATAAACGCAGGTAGGGTGGGCAGGATAATCGCTATCGCAGGAAACCATGAGATGTAGACGCTTTTTAGTTGCCGCTTATGCAATAGTATAATGTTATCCCCAGACTCTCTGTGTATACGTATGCGTATATGTGTGTGGGTGTGCATAAAATTATTTGAATTTCGTTTTGGTGGAGTAGAAAGTTGGATTTCTATTATCCTGCAAAAAAAATTAGCTAATGTTGGCATACATACCCTGTAAATATGATATTATATATTGCCAACATACTCGTATAACCAAAGGTGCAACACCTTCAAAAGTTTGCCCTTTTATAACAGTGAAAGGTATAACTTATGCAGGGATATGCTGAGCATGGCAAACTATTTATTATGGAAAAAGTAAAGGCTGCACACATTGCAAATTTTTACAAACACACACACACACACATAAAGTAGTATCCCTCTAGTAAAATTGGGAAGGCTTTACCTGTCGGAAGCGAAGAGGCAATGCAGATCGATTCTCAAAACCCAAAAGCAAATACAAACTCTCTCAAAAACGAAAACAAAACAAAAAAACGAAAAACTTTTCCTGTGTATTTGTTGCTGCAAAAAAAGGCAAAAAAAGCCAATAACGTGTTGCGTTTTGACTTTTCAGCTAGTAAGAACTATCATAGCTCTCAGTATTATTACTAGTATTTCCTTTATTAAAAGTAATAAAGTTAATCAATAATATTAAAAAAGAAAAGATGCGAGTATTCTCTAGGATGGGATAAAATGCGGGTACTTGAAATGCCCGTTTACTAGGCAAGCGTAGTAGTAAGGTTACAATAAACAAAAGAAGCACATATGAACATATCCCTTACTCCGAAAGATGTTTGAAAAAGAAAATAGGAGGTCTTCAATTTGCTTTGACATCAAAGACACAGTTGTCACTTTAACTCTTCGCTTTTGCTGCTGGGATATTTCCAAAGCTACAAATACATGTTTACAGGCATGTGAATACGTTTTTGCGGCATCTCAAATTCGTATGTATGTTTTCTTCCTCATGGTTGAGTGCTTCTCAAGTAGTTTTTGTTTGCAAACATAAAAAATTAGCATTTATTTCGACCATAAATCGTGTGGTTAAATGAAAAATATTTACATGTAGTCAAAAGCTAAAGTAAAAAAAACAACTATTTTGATGCTTGAGCTACTTCTTAAATTTTTCTCCGAAATTTTTTGGTTAAAATACCTTAATAAATTTAAAATAAAATTTAACTTATTTTTTTTTTTTTGTATTATTTATTTCATCTTATTCATCGTATTTTGTACGTAAGTATTGTACCTTATTTATGCTTATATGGTATATATGCATAAAGCGCCAATTATAATTGTGTACACATTATGATCGACCAACATCTAAAATTTATAGATAATGTATATTTCTGACAAGAAAATTAAAAAATCTCCTCATAAAAAATCATCTGCTGTTCGGAGGCGGCTTAGTATAAATTGTAGGTCCCTCCCTTCAGTTGTTGGAAAAACATCAAGACACAAAACTATAAATTGAAGGAAAAGCTCGGCCAAAAGTCCCTTCAGCTCCGGCTCTTACCATATATTCAACTGCCCGCCTGTCTGTCTGCACCATTACTCACTTTTTGTGAGCCAAGAAGTACACCAGAATCCACACGACGAATTTCGAAAAATTTGTTATTATAGTTCTTCTGGTTATCAATGAACATAACGTGAATATAAGTCCAATAATAAACACAAATATAGGGCAACACAATTTGCTTTACACTTTTGGAATATATTTTGGGTAAAGCGAAACTTTAGTTTTTTTTTTAACAATCCTGACACCAGGAAGAATAAATATATATTAGAAATAGGGCATCCGAATTACAAGGTAACCTTTGTTGTAATACCAACATTAATTTTGCATGACCTTAGTTTCCAATGTCTATCTTCTAAAATTATTTCTAATTTGAGGTATTTTAATTCTCACGTGTCATCTATTTGTTGTTGTTTGATTGAATTGAAATTTTTTTTTCTTTTTTGAAAAAATATGACCGAATAATGATTTTGTCGCAAAACTCGACCCAGACAGTCAACTTTTTGAACATGCAATGGCGTTTCATGGATCTCGAAAAGGTTTTCTGTTAAGTAAAAGCCCCAGACAGTGACTGTTTCACTGTATTTCAAGCGATGGAGACAGTCGGTAGGCCTTATTATTTGCGTTGGTTGTAACTTTAGGGAAACAAATTCAGATATCCATAAAAATACATCTCAAATTTATTTCTCTTTAGCAAAATTTTTTAGCATGATGATGATAGGATTTTTGTGGGTTCTGGGCAACGCTTTCTGTAACAGCTACAAACAACTCATTGGAGAGTCTTGGTCTTTGAGGATATCTCAGTGTATAGCGCACAACTGATGTATCAACTTGAAGATTATCTTTTCTCGATTTCGGAGCATTTTATATTATATAAATCATTTGTCGGAATCTGATTTTGGGTCATAAATTCTTCAATAAAGCACACTTGAATTCAAGTAAACATTGACACAGAAAATAATATAAAACTCCATTTAGTGGATTTTTCAAGTTATAAGAACTAATATTTCATTCTTAAATGCAATACTATAAATTTTATAATGTCATGAAAGGTATAAAGACTTCGTCAAAGCCGAAAATAGCACTTCTTTCTTGATATTCACATCGCGGGGCATTCTTTTTTGGGTGTGTTCAAAGTTGGAATAATATTCATGTAACTTTTAATGCTGAATTACAATTATGAAATATTTTTTCCGATAATTTCGGGTATTGTTCTGGCCAGCATAACTTAAACCTCTGTTAGCAGCCTGTATTGTAATATTAAATTCTCCTTAAATTAAATATATAAAATATTTAAAGACTACTGCAAGCATTTTAAGCTCTTACCGTTTGACGTTTGTATTGTAAAATCATTATTCTTATACATAAATAGTGCGCTTCAATTCAAATAGGTTGAAGCTCTAAAAAAGTCTACTTAAAGTCGTGATACAAAAATTCTATAATATTCATAATTGTTTGATCTTGCCACTTATAAGATATTTAACTTCGAAATTTTTAAATTACTAGTATTAAAATGCTCTTTCAACGCGTTTTCTTAGAAGACAGAAGTGAGAAAGGATATTATTTCGAAATTTAGATTTTTGAATTTCCTCGACTCTATGCGAAACGTCTGTGGTCCAGACAGAGAACAGTCATAAGCTCGGTAAATTCTGTACTTGTCGCGGAAACACCTATTTCCTCCGCAAAGTTTCTGTTAAGGCTAGTTTTCACCAGAAAGCGAACTGAAACCACTTGCAATGGGATCAGGCAAGTCTGACCATTGATCGAAGTCTTTACTTATTCTAAACAAGATCTTCATAATAATAACAATCGGCAGAGAAGAATGGACTGTTTCTCAATCGAATTTTGCCACAGCTACAGGGGCATGGATAAGGAGGAATCGATGGAAAATTACTTCTACTACTGCCAAGCTCTCACTGCGGTCAATTATCGCTTTCTGGGAAATTTCTTTTTCGATTGCTTTGCAGATCTTTTATCTGTAGGCATCAAAAATCTCCAGAACTTCATAAAATACATCAAGTTGTTTGAGCATCTGGAAAGGTGAGAAGAATGTTCTACAGAGGACCAACAAAGGTATTACAATGAGCCGTTAGTCCTAAGTACGCTTGATCAGGATTCCGCGATCGAGCAACCTGTTTCACTTACTAACGGTCTAGATTTTTATATCTTAAACGACTTATGGCAAAATTATTAAATTTTTATAATTGATTTGCACAAACCTCATAAACAAAAAATTACTGAAAAAATATCCTATATGTTTACAAAATTTTATTTTTAAAACTTATAGACAATCTCTTCCCTTGTGATACTTTCTTACAACTTATTAAATCATGAAAGGCATATAGTCGATGAAGTCCACTATTAATGGTTGGAAAATACAATAAAATATCAAAATTTACCACATAATTTTTATATAAAAGATTTTTACAAGAGAAGATGGTAGCACGAAAAAGCGAAATAGACGAATAAGAAGAGAATGAAATTACCATTAAATTACCATTAATTAAAGTTTTTTAATTTTCTACTTGATTTTAACAATGCAATAAAAATGTTATTTATTTACCAATTTCCTCAAATAAAAATTTTAAATTGATAAGCGCTGACAAAAGCATTTTTCGTTGTATTTTTTTATTTTTTTTATATTTTTTTTTTACTTTTATGACCACCTATGTACCTATGTATGTGCATATTGTAATATTCGAATTACGCTTTTTTTTGGATATTATGCAGATATTTATATTATTATTCTGACATGTAACAATTAGAAGCACAAAGAGTGGGTTAGGCAACAATTTTCAGCACAAAAGGTTTAAAATGTCCCATTTATACAATAGCACATACCCTTATATAAACACTAGCCGACCCGGTCAAACGCTGTTGTGGCTTTCTGTATTTTGTAGAATTTTTATTCTCATAGATATTGCAAAGAATGGTAAAAAAAGCAATTATCAAGCATCAAATAATAAGCGTTTTTTTATTTACTCCTCTCGCTATTCATAGCCCGTCACGTAAATGGCAATCGGATCTATGCTAAACGCCTTAGTATAGCCTTTAACTCGTAGCCGCAGAATATTAACAATGCGCAGTGAACATACTTACACACGATCTTTATCTATTATCTTTTATGAACAAAAATTTGACCAAAAACTGGGAAAAAAATTTTGGTTGGAAAAAAAAATTGGGATTGGATGAAAATTATATATAAAATTAAATAAAAAAACTAAAAAAAAAAATGTTGTCCAAAAAATCAAAAAAGATTTAGGGGTTTACTACCCTTACCACTTAGTGGTGTGAAAAATAGATGTTATGTTATTCTCAGACCTACTGAATATGCATATAAAATTTAATAAAAATCGGTCTAGCAGTTTCGGAGGAGTATCGTGTCTAACACTGTGACGTGAGAAATTTATATACGTGTATTATATTAAATTCTGTGTAAGCTGACATATTTAACTCAGAGCTACCCCATGCCTTCTATCACACCGTCAGGATAATAACTTTGGAATTTGGTTTCAGCTTTCTATGCATATATATTTTTTGAATAGTTAAATAAACGTAAGGTTTGAGGAATCATAATAGGTATTCAAATATTATAAATATTATATTATTTCAATATTTTCATTGTTATTTATATATGCATATAGTTACGATAATAATGCATTTTTTAATAGGTATTAAAAGTAAAGAAAAATGTACTAATAAAAAAGATTATTTGACGTGAAAGCTTATTTTTTAATTATCTTTTAATTTAGATTTTGGATTACATAAGAATATACGTATGTATGTTTGTGTGACATACAAAATTATCGCCAGACACAAATTTAAATATAAATCAATCACCGCATTAGATGCTTACTTAAAATGTCAATGTCATTTTATATTAATTAGCTTTTAGCGTTCTTTAGAAGACAATGCAGAATACAGATTTGCGTTTTCGTTCATGCTCTCTTGTATTTCTTTTTGTTACATTTGCAGATTTAAAAACGTGACAGATACAATATCAAACAAAAACAAACAGAAAAAGAAAATAAATATCTGAAAATCTGAAAATCTAACACAAAATTAAACTTTAAATGTTAGTACCTCAAAGGGGCTTAATTTAGAATCAGTACTTTCAAACTTCTTAGCCGTTAAAATAAAGCAAAAAAGTATCTAGACAAATACAGATTACTTTTTGCGTCGCCTTAAAATACTAATCGCACACATACATATACATATATACCTAGCAATATATGTACATTTACAAATTATTGTATTTAAAAAGAAAAAAAGAAACAAACAAACAAAAAACGAGTCTTATAAAGTAGACCAGCTAAATAAGTACATATAAATCCGCAAAACAGTGTGAAACGTGAGAGAAACCGCGGACCAACCGCGGCAGATTATGTCACGTGACGATTACAATCCTGTAACTAGCTCTGGTGTTCGAAGCCCGGGTCGCTCAAGACGGCTCACGGAATTGCCAACAGTAGATCGGTCACCATCACGAGACTACGGTACACGGGGAAGTCCTCTAGGTGAAGAGCCCATATTAAAAACAAAAATTATATTAAAAACAAATTTATTATTAGTTTATTACCTACAAATAAAGTATTTTGAGATTCTCACACATTTTCAGTCCAAGTTGTCGAGAAGCAAATGTGTAATTAACAAAAAGTACAAAACACAAGCAAAGCAATTATGATTTCATTAAAGTAGGTTTCCAATGCAAAAGTACACAATAAACAAATTAAAATTATCTTTCTCTGCACTAAGTTTATTCTTAAGGTATTTAGTATTTATACTTTAGGTTATAAAAAATTTAAATAGCTTTAAGTATTCATATTGAGTGTAGTGGCAAAGGAGTATGCACTTGACACGACGGACGACGTACGAAGAACGGATTAGATGTGACTGTGGCTCACTTTAACGCTTAATTATCAAATAAACCTTAACTGAAAAATTACAGTTAAAGCTACATACCGCTGATTTTGCCTGCTTTGTATTTTATTGTGAGAAGTTTTGCACCAGAAGCTCGTTTTTGGAAAACTCAACCTTGAAGAAACATTTCAGCATGAATATACTAACCATTCTTCTTTGCAAAAGTAGGTCATAAGTTCGTAAAAATATACTTTCATCCAATGAATTTCACAGTTTTTATCTTGATCAGTATAAAATTCTAATGATGAACTAGAACATCCCTATACAAATTTTTGAAGAAAATAAAACTCTAGACTGTAGACTAGTGGTTAGATTCCTGCGGGTGGTTACTACGCTGTTAATAGACATGTTGGACCTTTATAGTGTCAAATGGAAGTTCAATTTATTTCAAGTTATATTGGTCATCATTAATTATGGTAAAGCCTTTTGTAAAGTTAAGGAACACTGTCCCATCTAGCTTTAGAAGTCTACGAGTTCTCTAAACTATAAAGTCTTGAGATGTTTTTTTCGATAAGATCTTGAGTACGTATGGAATGTGTTCTAACATTACACTGAAGCCTACCGTTTGCTCGTTCCCAAAGTTTCTTGCAAGTACTTCATTTCCCTGAATGAGATTGGTAAATCCATAAGACAACTACTTCAGCCATTTGATCAGCTGTTATAATTGTTAACCATTATTTCCTCAGTAGTTTTTTAATCTCCTTCTTACATAATGCTGGCAGCATAAAAGTAAGTAACTACAAAAATATATGTTCTTCTTCTATGAAGCCCCAGCAGCACTATGAGGCAAAGCATGTTGTTGTTCATTGAATAGGTATATGAATGCTTTTCAGCTTTTCCAGATCTATTTTTTGTCAGTTGCCTTCTAGCACACTGCAGAAAAGTATTGGCTTATTGATCGCAACGAAGCTCCAGGCGAGTGAAAGATCACATCTGCAAGCCTATCTGCTTTTCAATATATACTTGCTGATGAACACAATTCCCTAATAGTGACATAGTGCTAAATTTCGGTGGTAGAGTGGCTTGTCCAGCTTTAGTCTGATGTAAGCTGGAAGTCAGAGCTTCCTTGTAAATAGAACTACCACAGATCTAATGATCTCAAATCCAACTGAATTAGTCCAGCCATTTATTATTTCAACATGTCTGAATCGCCAAACAAGTATCGCTTACCTTAACTAAAACGTGGTACACGTAAACTGTAAACGTATCTGTTCTTCCTTCCGAGCACCTTCATCTGCAAACTATTGTTCAAAGAGACAAATGGTGAGGTGATAACACTCCACCATGTGCATTTGCCTATCTCCTGAAGAACAGAATTGACTTTATTGAATATAACCCATCTATTATGGTTTAAAAATGTTCATAAACGCTCCCGTTGAGGAAGAAGTCCGTGGTATATTATTAATTTTCCAGTGACGATTCTGTCTTCCCCACGACATTGTGCAGTGCTAGAACTAGAAAAACTAATGAAAATAATGTCAAACATTATAAACCATAAAATTTTTGCTGATGAAACTCTCAATCAATGACCTGCAGAATATCCCACAAGAAGAGTTAAAATAAAGTTTTAGAGTCATTGTTTAGATCCATTATTAAAATCAGAGTTGCTTATCTAACGAAACGATGTCATTTCGTTTTGTTAATATGAAAATCAAACTTACCAAAATTATTTTGCTTCGTTTCGGCGCCATGTTATCGAAACAAAGTGAAAATTTGAATGTTGAACTGCATAAACTCATCGTTAATGTTAATTTTAATATGGCTACCTGCTATGATTTAACAGCACACTTCACTTTCAACATTTAACATTATCTGTTAACGTAACATTATCTATTAAAGGTTTAACAGCAGCATGGTTAACGACAGCTTTTCGTTTCGGGTAAAAAGAAGTAAAATTTATTTTTATAACTTCAACCAAATCGATTGAAATTTTTCGTTTCACGTGAATTTGATCATTGTGATGCAGCATTGATTTAAATTAATAAATATCTATATATGTAGATATACGTGTATGTATATATTTGAAATGGAAATTACATTTTTGGCTAATTCATTTTTCCTGATATTTTGTTAAAACTGAAAACTCTGTATTTATGTAGACCTGAAATAAAATCACTCTTTTTTAAAAACCTGAGATTTTTGGTGCAAAAAAATCTCCTTTAAATTAATAGCGAAACCATTTTTCTCTTTCTTTATTTTTTAAACTCTTACAATAAAAAGGACTATAGACCTTGAACATAACAGTTAAATGTGAACACTTTCGCTCTGTTCTCGCGCAGTGTTGTAAATATAAACAAAAAGGAAAACGGAGAGAATTGGTAGTGAATTGGATTGGAAATTTTAATTGAGCATCTAAATTAAGAATTATTATGTATTACAAATTACTTTCATAAATAATTTTCAAACAAAATGTATGCACGCACACACACACATGCGCTGATAAGTATTATGGTTATTTGTTTGTTACATGGATTTATGCGCTATCAGCAATATTGCACAAAGCACATAAATCAATAAATATATTTACATACAAAATATGTATGTATCTACGTACATAATTTATTTGGAAACATAAAAAGTGTTTTCTTTTCAGCTATGTACAGAAATTTGTTTGCATATGTAAATTAAGGTGGCTGCCATTTTTGATTTTTTTTTTTGTATTTTTAAGATAACATCTAAAAATATGAAGTTATACATATAAAATACACGAATGTATGATTTTTTGACTTTTATAAATTTATAAGTTAAGCGAAATTTTAATTGTTTCATTTGAATTCATGCTTCTACATATAGTTTATTCTATCGAAAAGTGTGGCCACCCTAAACTGTACGTTTATATGTGTGCGCATTATTCAAGTGACCTCCGCACGTGGCATGGCCACCACAGTGTATGTGTGCGTGTGTGCGTACGAAAATATATGAACGTAAAAATATGCATATTTATATTGGAAATTTTATTAACTCATAAAAGTAATATTTACTACATATCTATATTCGTACTTCTATATATATACATATATGTATGTATGTGCGGAGGGAACACACGGAATTGGCTTGTGCAGTTGGAATTAAATCTTTTTTTTCGTTTAACAAAATAATGCAAACATTTTTGCGACTCTGACTGATATACATAAATTGCACGAAAACAGTTTTCAAAATATTAAATATAAAATAGTAATCAAGTTTATATAATTAATTAATTACTTTTGCAAATTTAGTTTAATTGAGTTTTTATTTTTATTATGTATATATGTAAAGGCATTTTACTGATGGCAAAGAAAATTAACATGAAATAATTATTTGCAGAAACTTTGAACCTCTTATATTATAGTTATCACAGAATTGCCTGGGAGGGACGAAAACAAGATATTTTGGACTTTTACGCTTGTCTAGACCTCCATTTTAAACATACGCATTTAAACAGTGAACTAGCACTTACATGGAGTTTGAGAAAAAACTTTGATTATTCTATAAAATCAACCTCCAAGCTCACACTGGAAAATATTAAATTTGGAGCTTTTTTTCTAGATACTAATTAGGTAAAAAAATCAAAAAAAATTTGCCCTCAACAAGAATTTTAGTCTCGATCTTAATACTGCCACTCCTCCTGTCATTGTAACGGTTTTTTGTGTACAACCGTTCATACAATTACCAGCTGCTGCAACGACTGCCAAAGACCCATTACTGACACATGGTCTCCAAAGAACTATTTGTACAAATTGTAAATGCTGCAGATTCATCAAGAGATGCTCCCACTTGGCCATTTCATTGGCTCTTTCGACGCCGGAGCTTACCACTGGTGATGCTGAGGCTAGCAGCGTCCTCTTATTATCCGAGAATCGTTAAATCACTATAATCCTTTTTATATGGCTTGTACCTGCGCTTGGAAATTATACTAGCCGAGTTTGGTAGACGCAAAGTTGGAGTGTTAATAATGCACTTGGCGTAAAGCGCCATCGATAACCCATAGTCGATTATCTGTCCGTGAAGATTAAGATGGTTTCTGCCTTCCTTACTATATTTTTTCTTCATTCACGTGCAGCCGGTGTTCTCGCCTGGAAGCAACTATTGAAATCTAACCTCCGGAGGTTATTCACAGTCCGATATATTTAAAGTGTTGGTTCAATGTCGTGTTATGTCCAACATGCCAACTCCATTACTGCGATAGCGGAACATAGCTAATGATCCTTTCATAAGCTGATTTCTTAATATTATGCTATATTACATAGACGCTCAACAAACGCAACGAAATCATTCTATTTCGCTAACAAGAAAAAGTAGCTCAACGAAATGAAATCTTTGCCGTTGAAACCGCAAAATCCCATCGTTAACGTCAATTTTAAAATAGCTGTTTGCCATGATTTAACAGCATACTTCAATGTTAACGTTTAACATTATCTGTTAACGACTTAACATCAAGGCCAGCTTATCGTTACGATTCAGCCTTCCTATATGGGTTAAGTGGAAACACGCTGTTACAACTCGCAAACCAAAAACTTTATTCCTTTCCATGTTTCATATTAGCTTAAAATCGAACTCATTTGTAATTTCAAACTTTTCATTCAAACGTATGCCATCAGTACAATGCGAGAGTATTTTCTAATTATATTAATAAATTCTTATTTTAATTAATTTTGTCTTAAAAATACCTACTAATACTTATAAATAGATTAATTGCTACGTAGTGATGTAAGAATTTTTGCGAAATAATAAATAATTTTTCTTTTAAGTAAATAAATTTTTAATAATAATTAACTTATATATAGTATATTGTACTGTATATTAAACATGTACTCGTTAATTATAATTTAAATTTGTAATTTTTGATTTTTTTAAATACTTAATAACAAGAGATTGCAAACTTGAACCTAATATTCATTTTATCTTACATCACGCATGCGCATGAAACATTTTTCTGTTGCATTTATCATCGCTTGGCGCATTCATAACCATTTTTTGTTTTCCATTGTTAACATTATGTTGATTATGTGATAACAAATTTTGCAAAAACCTACACATGTACACACATACACACACAAACATACATACATATGTGTACATTAACATTTACAAATGCCTTGAAACACACATTAAATTACATACATATTCCGCTTTTGGTTTTTTTTTATTTTTATTAATTGTAGTTTAGAAGTAGAAAAATTTATTCCCAGTAGTGAGTGCGTCCTGTTTTTGGCAGACTCAATCCTTGAGCAACAGCTTACATACACATAAACACGCAACTTAGCATAAAAAAAACTGTTCCTTCCTTGTGTCGTAACACACTAAGGCAGCAAACTGGATTACAATTATGGTCAGTTTTAAAATTTAGTCAATTCATTGAGCTCATTTGATGCAACAGAGTGCAATTTCAAGTTTCCATATTTTTACTTTAGTGCAAATATTAATTTATACTTTTTTTAAAATTACTTCCTCAATCACCTCCACATTTTGATTATTTCACATATGATGTTTCAAATCTCTTTCCACCATAATTTTTAGAGCATTTACGTATAATTACCAGCCAAAATTTACAGTCAGAACTCACATCCCTTCCGCTTGTAGTATGCACAGCCACATTTTTAGCAAATTCTTCTTCTTACTAGGCGTAGCGACCGTTTACACGATTGTAGACGAAGAGCGCGTCATTTATTTCTAGATAGATACTTCTCAAAAGGAAGTGGGGTTTTTCCTCATCCTAGTACAGTGTTGAAAATTTCCAAAAAAAAAAAAAACTAGTAGTTAACGCAGCACATCATACAGTTACTTACTGGTTGTTACGCTGTTAAAACGTTACAAGGCAAAAGAAGGATGGATGGTTGGGCCGGGATACACATAAGTAACCCTCTACCCAGATGAGAGTAGTATTAAAAGTCATAAAAGATGATTAAATTATTATAAATTCACACAAGCCGTTTTATTTCTAGGAAATATATACATATATACATACAGGGTTTTCCAATATGAAGTGTTATTTTGATACTAGAGGAAAATGGCATTTTTTGAGATTAAATGACCGGATGTTTATTTCAATGTAAAGGGGAAGATATGCCATTTATAATGGAAAAAATATTCCAAATGGCCGTTACGGCTATGCTTACAGGACCGTATTCTTTTTCATGAAATTTTCCATCACTAAATCGTAAAGTGGCTGCCGTATGCCCGTAAGAGCTTCACGAATTCATTCTTTGAGATCTTGAATCGACGTTGGCCTATTGGCGTAGACCTTATCTTTCCAGTGGATTTAAAGGAAGAAGTTGAAAGATTTTAAATCACAAGATCTCGTAGCCAATCGGGGTCACCTCTTCGTGAGATAACATCGTCCGGCAACTTTTGCCTTAAAAGATCGATGGTTTCGTAGCTTGAGTAGCACGTAGGGCGCTACGCGGTCTTGTTGTAGATAAACGTTGTCCAGATCGTGCCTGTTAATATTGCTCAAGCCTCATTTCGGAAAAAGTAAGATCAAACGACCCTGTCGGACCATAACCGCACCAAACAGTTACATGTTGACGATGGAGAGGCTTTTCAATAATAATTTTTATTTATGACGTAGCCAGTGGTCTTCATCATTGTTCGATGAAATTTCGGATAATCTCCAAGCATTTCAAGAACCCAATCAGCAAAGACACGACATCGTTGATGATCGGCAAACTTAAGTTCTTGTGTTAAGTGAACATTATAAGTCCTCAGACCCAAGTCTTTATGAAAAATACGGTGTAAGAACGTTTGTGGAATTCCCAATTCCAAAGAACGACGACATGTGAACAAACCTGGGTTTTCTCCAACACTTTGGGCTACAACAGCAATAATCTCAGTTGTCCTTGAGCGACGTGCACATGCTTTATTCTACACATCACTAACTTGTCCTAACAGCTCAATTTCTGCCACTAATTTCGGTCCGACAAAGTGCTTCACGATGTTTTCACCATTTTTATAGTGAATTTTAATTATTTAAATGCGCTGTTGAAGCGTGTATCGTTACATTTTTATTACTGGCGTAGTCTTCACGAGTCAAATGGCAAAAAATTACAAGTGCAGAAGTGACATCAAGCGGAATAGTAGGCTATTCAAAATAACACCTCTTAACGGAAAACACTTTATTAATATTTTGCTGGGCTGAAGAAGGCCCAAGAAAGAAGTCAACATACAGACATGTGGCCGTAGGAATATCCGTGACTACAGTGTTAAATGGCGTACATGGAAAAGGTAAAATAAAACTAATAATTAGCTGGCCATGCAGTTTAGCCAATGGAAATAAGTAGTTACTCGAAATTTAAATTGGGCCGCAACGCCTCTCGAAAAGCTGATATTATCACAATGACATTTCATTTAAATATGGAAAGTCCTTTGCATGCATGGCAATCCCCAGACAATAATTTCAAAATCCATAGAGGACGCTTTTCATAAATATACAAGCAAATGCTGGTACAAATTTACATATACATATATTTATATGTATACATACGTACGAGTATGTATGTATATAAATAACGTGCTCTGTTCGGGAAGAGACCAAAGCCATGTCCTTGCTCACGAGCGTTGGTTACATTCAAGTAATGTATAAAAATAACAACCCAAATTACATACATACACATACCCACACATAAAAACACACACACATACAAGTGCTTATTGCCTTTTCCAATTAGTTAAACTGTAAAAAGTATTTACATATGTATTTATAAATATCTTTTAGTGGCCTATTTTCCTTTCATTATTATTACTTGTTTTTTTTTTTGTTGTTATTCCATTAATTAAATGCTTTTCATTTTTGTTGCAAAAAATATCATCAACCAACAAAACACCCATACACATTCACTTGTACTCGTACTCGTACTCGTACATATAGAGCGTTGTAGTTTTTGTATTTTAACATTTAATTTAATTTTTGCTTTTATTTTTATTTTTTATTTTATTTGTATTTAATTTGATTTCTTTGTTTATTTACACTTAAAAATATTTTAATATTTTGAAAGCGATCATTTAAATGCTTTGACACGTACTTGCAATTCCAGCAACAAAATGCGATAAAACCCCAATGCACTGTTTATTTTGATACGTACCTAGTTCCACACTGAATTACCAACCATCCCATGGCCCAAGAAAAAAAAAATTCCCTTCCCAGCAATTAGCATCTCTAGCCACTAGCCACCAGCCACTAGCCACCAGCCACCAGCTACCAACCACCACATCCCCAATTCCTGTCACAATCACAAATGCTCTTTTACCATCATCACGTATCTCATTCCTAAGCCACATCACCCTCATTATTATCATCGTCATAAATTGTGTGAATTACAGCAATGGGCAGTCCATACTATAGAGACATGGATGAGCCAACAAGTCCAGCCGGTGCGGGCCATCATCGGAGCCGGAGTGCCAGCAGACCACCGATGTCACATGCCATGGATTATCCAAGTAATTGAAATAATACATTTTTATTTATTTCAATTTTCAGTCACACAATTCTTGCACTTTCTTGCAATTTACTGATTTTATTATATAAATTCATGCAGGAACACGCTATCAGTCGTTGGATCGCGGTGGCTTGGTTGATCCACATGACCGCGAGTTTATACCGATTCGTGAGCCACGCGATCGTTCACGCGATAGATCCCTCGAAAGGGGATTATATCTGGAGGATGAGTTGTATGGACGATCGGCGCGACAAAGTCCCAATCCTATAGGTAAGCGTAATTTTGAGGCATAGGTACTTACAAAGAGATATTTAGTTTTAAGGTTATTATATTATGACAAAACAAGAGAGTACAATCTCTGAAAATTTTAAGCCAATCCAATAAATATTTTCGAAGTTGTAACAGATTTGAAAACCAGATATTACTGAAAAATATGTTTGTGTATGATTCTAATAATTTTTTGGAGTCATAGTTATTACTTATCAAAATATATGAGAAAAATACCTACCAAACCCCTCCCAAATTATTAGACTTAACTTTGATAATAACTGTTTGATCAACAAGAACATGACATCATTTTGGCTCTCTCATTGAAACCCTTGTCCCTATTGTCAAATAATTGAGACAATTGATTGTCACAGTCTTCTTTTGAGGTCAATTGTACAATTTTCCATAGATGTTAATCACTTAATGCGAGGTCTGTACTATAAGGTGGACGCATAAGAACCTACTAATCAAGCTCTTGGAGTTTCTAGCGAGTCACTATCGATGTGTGTGGTCTGACGTTGTCCTGATGAAAAAACAATTCCCATACTGTTTACCAGAGCTGGACGCTTCTGGGCGTCCTTCAGACGGTACTAATGATGACAGTACAGGTCCGAATTAAGGAAGAAGCTCATAGTTGATGATTTCTTGATATTCGCACCAATTATACAATAAACATTTACCGCATACTGGCAGCAATAAAAACTTCTTTTACGTTTATTTACTTGGTTTTACCTAATATTACTTAGTTTGGCTGTAGGGAAGCAACACGTAGTGGATGATTCCTTGCCAATCCCAACGAGTTCACGAAAAATCCTTCTTGGCAATCAATCCCTACTTGGAGACCATTTATATTGGCTCTCTTCGCTTCGACCACTACCGTTTTCATTTGACGTTGCTGTAATGATCTATTTTTCGTTACTAGACACCATATGTTTCAGAAATTGTTACGATACAGTAGCGATTAGCTGCTGGAAACTCGGTGCATGAGGTTTTTTCTCGTTAACTCATGTGGCACCCATTCATCGAGCTCCTTTATGTTGTTCAGTCTTTTTTAACCTTGTTTTGTAAAATGTTTAACTCCTGGGTAAACGAAACATACCAGTCAGACTCAACGATTTACATTATTTTATTGATATTTTTGGGAGTTGGCCTTCCACACAGTGGAGCATCTTATACATCAAAAGTACTGGAACCAAAATTATTATTCACATTTTCAGCTGACTGACTCGTATTTTCGCATATATCGAAAGAAAAATACAGGTATTTTCTCTTTTTTCTGATGTTCATCTTGGACATGCGCTCAAAAACTACTTCACCCCTTATCTTTTTTAGTTTAATACAAAGGCACTTACCAGGTGTGTTTGTTGAAGTTTCACGGTTTTTTCGATAAAGAAAACACTTAATTTCCAGAGGAATCTCAAAACTTTTTTATTCAAAATATTGACCATTGGTTTCTACACATTTCGCCCATCTCTCAGGCAAAATATGGATACCATTCCAAAAAAACTTTTTCTCTTTCGAGGCAAACCATTCGACGAGCCATTTTTTGACTTCTTCACAATTAGCGAAGCACTGCTCTGCAAGGGAGTGTCCCATCGATGCGAAAAGGTGATAGTCGGACGGGGCGAGATCTGGAGAGTACAGCGGGTGCGATAATATTTCCCAATTAAGTGTTTTTAATGTGTCTTTCACCAGTTTAGCGGTGTGAGACGGCGCGTTGTCATGTTTCAAGATAACTTTGCCATGTCTTCGGGCCCATTCCGACCATTTTTCGATCAACGCATGATTCAAATTGATCATTTGTTGTCGGTAGTGATCCGTGCTCACCGTTTCACCAGGTTTTAACAACTCATAGTACACCACCCCACGCTGGTCCAACCAAACACTGAGCATTGTCTTACGGCCAAAGCGATTTGGCCTTGCAGTCGATGGGCCAGCTTCACCAGGGGAAAGCCATGATTTTTTTCGCTTCGGGTTCTCAAAATAAATCCATTTTTCGTCCCCCGTGACAATTCGATGCAGAAAAGATTTCCTCTCGAATTGTTGAAGCAGCATTTCACAAACGGTTTTTCGATTTTCCATTTGTCTATCGTTCAGCTGGTGTGGCACCCATTTTCCATACTTCTGGATCTTTCCCATGGCTTTTAAACGTTGGCAAATTGCTCCTCGAGTCACATGTAGTGTTTCTGCCAATTGTTGTTACGATTGGGTTGGATGAACAGCCAATAACGCCTGCAATTCCTCGTCTTCGAACTTTTTCGCTGCACCAGGATGTTCATTGTGTGTCAAATCGAAATCTCCACTTTAAATTGACGAAACCATGTCTCACATGTTCTAATCACTGGAGCATGTTCACCATAAGTTTCCACCAGCAACCGAAGAGCTTCAGCTGCTTTTTTCTTTTGATGAAATAAGAAAAGCAACGAATGCCGCAAATGCGATTTACTTGGAACGAAAGTCGACATATTCACTGAGGTAAACAAATATAACGCTATTATTTTGGCGGAATGTGACTTGCGTATTTTTGTAGATTAATGTCAATAGAAAAAAATTACATACATGCCAAATCATAGAAATTTATACATATTGCTAGCGACATCTACTAGTAAAACCGGCAACCTTCAACAAACACACCTGGTATAGATCGAGAAGTACAGATCGGTAAGGCAACAATAGTGGATTACTTTATACTAGGCCTATTATTATTTACATTGGTGACACCCACATTAAGGGATCACAGCCTCGTCTATGGCATGATTTTCTGAAAAAAGGGAAAATTTAAAAAATTTGGAAAATTCCCTTAATTTTTCTTCTTCATATTCACATCATTTTCATATTATCATCCAGACATTCTAGTTCAAGATAAAGCAGATTTTTTAGCATAATATTCGGTTTTTAAATAGCGAATACGCTTATATAGCCTTTGTAGAAACAAATTCTAACTTGCCTCGCACACCTCTATTCCGATCACTTCTTAGGTTATCAAACGGGCTTACCATCATCGGATCGAGCGTATTTGGGTGATTTGCAACATCAGAACACAGACTTGCAACGCGAATTGGGTACACTGAAGCGTGAGTTGGAACTGACAAATCAAAAACTGGGCAGTTCGATGCATAGCATAAAGACGTTCTGGTCGCCGGAGTTGAAGAAAGAGCGCGCGTTGCGGAAAGAGGAGAGCGCCAAATTTAGCTTGATTAATGATCAACTGAAATTGCTGAGCACAGAAAATCAAGTAAATAAATCGATTATTAGCAGAACTAAATAAAGCAATAACTATTATTATATGATAATAAAAAATAGAGAATACTTTTCATTTGTGAATAAAATTGTAATGTTATATTTAATTAAACGTTTCCACCTATTTTCCTCAACTCTCTTTTAGAAACAAGCAATGTTGGTGCGCCAATTGGAGGAGGAGTTGCGCATGCGCATGCGTCAACCAAATATTGAAATGCAACAACAAATGGAGTCATTATATGCGGAAAATGATCATTTGCAGCGTGAAATCAGTATTCTACGAGAAACCATCAAAGATCTGGAATGTCGCGTAGAAACACAAAAGCAAACGCTTATTGCACGTGATGAAAGTATTAAGAAGTTATTGGAAATGCTGCAAACTAAAGGAATGGGTAAGTGCAAGGATTTATGTACATAAATATGTTTCTGAGTTAAATATTTTAAGTTTATGAAAACAATGTTAGAATTGAAAAAATGGAGATATTATAATTTTTAAGTGAGATAAGGAGTTAACAAACTACTACCATATATACTATATACGAGTATATGTATATACCTATATATATATTACTCAAAAATAACAAAGTCTTTTACCTAGTAGGAATTTTTGTATATTTTTGAGGTCAGTGGGCTTTCGATTAAATAATAGGTAGGTGCCCAGCTCACAATAACTTCACTCCCCTAATTAGAAACTTCAAGGGAAGCCATGTCCCATGTTCGTCCTCGCATAATAACAGCATCGAATATACCTATGCAGAGTTCAAAATTCCAGCTCAGTCAGTGTATGAGTGTATTCGTAATGTCTGCTCCGCTTTGCTGTTATTTAACAGTAAACCCACTAAAGACGAGTCAAATGACCCATTTAAGTCTTTCTGTCAGAATTTCATGAAAAGAAGTTGCCCTTTGCCTCTATAATATTGCTAAAAAATTACACTGAATTTATTTTTCAAGTCTCACTCCTCATTTGCTATTTTTTAACCTACCCTAACTACCTTTAAGGATTTGGTAGGAATGGGATTATACGAAGTCTTGGTAAGTTTAATGTTCAACGCAATTTTGCTATTCCAAATTGTTAAGGTGAAGTGAAGTGAATTATATGCTTCTCGCTGCGTTATGTCCACAAGAGAAGTTTTCAAATTTAATGACAATATCACATCTCACGCATGCGCATTAACTTCGCTTGGATCTTGAAGCCTTCAAGAGGTAATCCTGAATATTTTCAGAATTTTTTAGACGTTTCGTACTCTTTTAAGCTTTAAAAATACTATTCATAAATCTTTGAATAAAGTTATGAGGAGCTTATCAAGTTGGGTTTAATATGGATATGAGTAAAGCAGCGTTGATTCAGTAGATCCTGTTAGCAGCCTGCTGTTGTCATAACTTAACAAAGTCAGTCGTTTAGTGGATAAAGACATTCCGACTTCCCTATACTTAAAATTAAATAAATATTCTCAAAAATCCTGCCTTAATTTAGGTAATATCTTAGTTTTTCTTCCACTGACAAGATTGAGATATTTAAGCATGTATGTACCACTAATCTAATCTCTGCATTGAAAAAGGTACTCAATAGTACTGATGGCTTAAACTTAACGAAATACCATATAAACCATGCTAAAAATTAGGTGAAGAAAAAATTAATGGCACTTTAGTAAGATTAAAGGCTCAAAAGTCTAAAAATAAAACAAAATTATTCACACAACCGCTGGCCCCTTGTTATTTGAACCTTTCGAATTTCTCATCCAACTTACAGGTAAAGAAGAAGAGCGACAAATGTTCCAGCAAATGCAAGCAATGGCTCAAAAACAGGTAATTACTGTTTAAGTTATAACTAAGAGTTAAACAAAACGAAGTTAAATTAAAGCAAAAAATATACCAACAATAAACACGATAACTTAAATATGTACAGTAATTAAAACGAAATGTTTCAAAAACAGCCAAAAAAAGAAAAACTTAATGAAGAAAAACTCTTCAATCAAAATACGGGAGGCACAACAATGTCCAGCAAATAGTTTCCGTAAACCTCAATTATTTATTAAAATTTAAGCAAATATTGAACTTCGAATAACTAAATCTCCCTACAAGTTGTGTCCTCACAAAAATGTTAAGTCCAACGTTGTTTCGAAAGAAAAAAAAAAAATTCCCTTAAACTGCCTTCGAATTCCGATATTGGAAGAAGAATTGAGATGAATTGATTAATGCTCATTTACTATGTTTAACTTGGCTTTAAAATTATTAACGTACACACACATTCACAAACTCTTCTTTTTCTACTCTAAATATTATAAATAAAATTTTCTTTTATATGTATATGTTAGCATTTTAGAAATTCGCTACACAGTTCTACTGTATTCTTTTTTCTAGATAATTTATTAAATGCTCTAAAATATTTATAAAATATATATTTAAATATATGATAATGCGCTGTTATGTTAGTGTAACAACAACTATTTGTTGGTATTCCTCATTATGCATTTAATAAATTGCAGTGATAAACCTTTTTTCACATACTCCTCATACATATACATACATATTTACTTCATGAAAATCACCATCAGCTCAACATACATACTCGTATAAGCCAATGAATGTAATTATGATATCTATTTTTTAATTTTTTTCTTTTCGAAAATTTCCATTACTGTTTAGATGCAACACATTTACAAAAAAAAAAAAAAACACACTTTCAGTTTTTGTTGTAATTTTTTACGAACACAAACACTTACTTACTTGCTTTAGAAAGTTGCCCATTACATTAACTTAATTATCAGTTTCTTAACGTTTAGTTGTTACTCCATGTTCCCGGAATTGTTATTACTATTCTTGCATTTGAGTGTGTAATTAGTGCTAAAATATAAGAACACATATATACGTGTAGAAGTAAATTATCAGCGCCATTGCGTACACAAAAATAGAGCGTACTTTAAAAATAACATAACTCAAAAAGGCCAAATTTCTCGCTTAAGAGATAATTAGGTGGTGGAAAGAGAGCTTTTTAATGAAGAATAAAGAGTGTTTTGTCAAAGATAATTTAATTTTTTCTTTTATTTTTGCGGTAAATAAATATTATCTTCGATAAATCAATATACTTGGGATAACTAAGAGGAGAAAAAAAGTAGAAACTGAAGCCTAAATCCACCCTTTTACATTGCCTCTATAATGCTATCCAGTTTGAGCGATAAATACAAAGATTCAACGCAAAAAAACTTACGTGTATACATACATAATCAGTGTCCTAAAGTAATTAGTACTCTGTGTGGGATGCCTCTCTTGTAAGAAATCACATTTTACGCAATCTATCTCTGGTCAGGAACCCAAGTACAGAGTTACTACTTTGCAGTGCTGTTCTGAAATCCGATTTCCGTCCAAATTTGAATTTTATGTTGATAAGTTCAGGTGATTCGCATCAGAAAGGCTGTCAAATCAGCGGATTATCTCGATTTTTTATGATACATGAAAATCTAGGAAATGATTAATGATGATGGATAGCATACATCTTTTTTTATAGCTTTTCCTAAATCAAAAGGTATGTTTGTGTAAAAGGCCAAGCAAATAACAGCAGCTCAATATGCGAAAATATGAAATGAAATCCGGACATAGCTAAGAGTCATGCTAAGGCAGTTGGCATGCGTTTTTATCGACCTCTATTTTCCGATATGGAGATTTTTTTTAATTTGCTTTGCAGCTCACTTAAAATACTGGAGAACGCATTTTCATTTAGGTTAAAAAAAATATTAAATTTTCAATTATTAACCTCATAATAAATTTGAGAGACACAGTTGATTACTGTGATCACGACAAATTCTCCACTTCAATATATCTACCCTTTTTTCTCCATTTTCATGCGATATAAATTTATTTTAAATTTCTGCCCCGATGTTCTGTTTGTCCATTTGCTATAGGAATTGGCCAAAGATATCACAACTTGTTTGAGCACTCTGAAAATCCGCATTTTTTATAATATTTTCTTGCAGAGATTCTTCCTTGATAACTCCCCTTTTGGGTTTTTTGAAGGATTTTCGGGAATGTTTTTAACTCATCAAAAGACATAGTTGGCAATCATTTAAACAAATTATGTACGCATAATATTATTTTCTTAATTTGAACATAAAAATATTTCAAGCGAGCTCTCAGCTCCTTGGTTGCTACCTGACTGTCGCACTGTAACTAATATTAAATAACAATAAACCGGGCACCGTTTTCAGAGCAAACATAGAGTTTAAACAATTTTGAGTTATGTTACTTTTAAGTGCATTACTCACACTCAATTTTAGCCTACAAACATACACACATGAATATATACCTTAAATTTGTCATAGACAAATGTGTGTGTGTAACTGAATCAACGCCAGGTATTGCAAAGGAAAAGTATTAAATCGGAACAAAAATATATAAATATATACATATGTATATCTGTAAATCGACGAAATTGATATAGCAAAATTTTTAATTTATCTAAAATGTCCCAGCTTCATGTAAATACGATACATACATACATAGATACATACGTATAGTTGGATATATTTGATCATAAAGTAGGTCTACGTATACGGCTGTGATATTGACATGGGGCCGCTCACAATGCGCAGTGAACTGTTCCACATTCAGAGTAGAAGAAGAACACAACAACAGCAGCAACACAAAATGTAGTTCGTACATACATTCTATGACATACATATATATTTATTTAGAACTATATGCATACATGTACATATAGTCAGTTTCCAATACACGCACCACCACCATTACACAGGTCCTTATATCCAATACGAGTACAATTGCCATTTCATAGTCACATCCACTCGTTTTGCTTATCGTTAGCACTACATGATTATTCCGTTCTTTGTGATTTCCTTTATTTATGTTTTTTTCTTGTTTTTTCATTTTTATTTTTATTTTCATTTTGCTGTGTTCACTTAACTTTCCTTTCAAGTATCTAACTGAAGAACTAAATATTTCTTGTTCCATCCCAAACAAGTTTCTTAGCTTCGGTGTGCATCTGCATAACAACAGAAAGCAATTTGATGGATTTCTTTAGCCTTATATAACTATCACTCTTACTGCAATACAAACAACACTTATGCAGTCCATAGTTGTAAATTTCTTCTAGAGAAGTATAAGTTGAATGAAGAAGAATGAAGAAGAAAAGTACGGCGGAAGGGAATAAAATTTAAAAGTAATATGTTTTTGCAAACAACTGAAGTATATATATTTATATGTTGTTTCAGCGTTGCACTCATATGCATAAATATAGAAAAAAAACACATAAATATAGATACATGTACGAATATACTCGTATGTACAGGTATATAAACGTAAATCGTATTTGTTGTATATCAAGTCATCATAATATCCAGGATCCTGTCAATACTTTTATTTCTTCTCTTTTCATTGCAAAAGACTCTACGTACATATATATACGTATGTATGTACGTATATTATAAAAAGTTCACCACTTTTCCTTGCATTTTTCTCTTTTTCTCAAATATCCTTTCATTATTATTGTTGTACCTTAGTTTTATTGCATCGTTTCGCACTATGTTTTGCATACTTACTGATTTTTTAAGTTGCTGTTTATTGTTGTTGTTGTTGCTGTTGTTTGTTATTACTTTTCATCCACTTTTAAATTCAATGCTGCTGCCGCTGCTGCCGCTGCTGCTTTGTGAAGCTTTTTGTTTTAATTTTCTCTTGATTCTTATGGTTTCTTTGCTTTTTTATTATCTCTTTCGCTATATAATCTCACTTATTATGCATATTCCCCTCAGCAATTGTTTTTTCTTCCACTTATTCCTATTTATAAAAGTAACTTTACTACTTGGCATTTCCACGTGGATTAAAATTTATGTTTAGAATATGGAAATTTTTTTGCAATTTTTTTGTTTGATGAAGCTCAACGTGGAAATATCAAACGATGGACTTCGTGATGGTACAGAAAATTAAAAAAAAAATTTATTTTTCTATTTTTTTCATTGCTACCATCGGTGAAAGTTTAACTGAAATATTTTCAATTCTAATGGAATTATTGCTATTGGTCATCGACTTCTTGAATAATTCCATATGAGGATCAGCGATCGTCCAGTTCAAAAATTCAGTTTAAATACATAATACTTTTTTCATCGGTAATAAATATCTTAAAGTTTGTGTTTCACATTTCTCCCTGAACTACCAGCTTTTCATAATTGATCCCAATGCAAAGCATCTTTTCCATATACCCGCTGAGAGCTCAATGCCGATGAGGTTTACAAACTTTTCACTCGCCGGAAAAGTGAAAAAGTCGAAATTATGAAATCCAAGTAAATTATTTATCTTCTATTTTTTTCAATTTCAAATTTTCCTCTTGAAAAGCAAAGCTACTTTTTCAGTATTAAAAAAAAGCCCCCTTTTTATACGCTGGTCATCAAGGGCTATTTGTCAGAACTTCCTAAAAAGTATGCTAATATAAAATTTTGCCGGAGTGTTTGATTCTCTTCCAGTGCTCGCCCAAAGTATACGAAACATAATTCAAAGTAAAATAAACGTCAAATGGATCTACTTCACTTTTTTTCGAAATTCGAGAACTTCTTACATACGAGGTGTGAAATAACCGTTATTTTCAATTATTTCAAAAAGTATTTATTTATTCATCAATAAGTATCAGCGTTTTTTCCAATCCTCGAAACACTTCTGAAACGCGTTTTTTGGTATCGCCAATAGCTCCTATTTCGATTTTTCTCTTATCCCCTTAATCGTAGCAAAACGCTTGCCTTTCATCGCTGTCTTCAGTTTTGGGAAGAGGAAAAAGTCAGCGGTGCAAAATCCATGATTGTTTTATCCACAATTCTGTGCGTGTTCTGACGAGTTGCTTCGCGTAAACGGCGCATAACTTCTAGATAGTATTCCTTTTTGATCGTACAACCTTGTGGCAAGAATTCATGATGCACCACGCCATTCCAGTCGAAGAAAACAGGGAGAAAAACCTTCACATTTGACCGAACTTGACGTGCCTTTTTCGGTATTGGCTCTTCTGGACATTTCCATTGGGATGATTGGGGTTTGCTTTCAATGTCATACCCATACACCCATGATTCATCACCAGTTATGTCCTTTTTGAGGTAATCTGAATCGTCGTTGACGATGTTCAACATCTCCTGAGCGATGTCCATGCGACGTTATTTATGCTCAAAATTTAGCAATTTTGGAACAATCTTCGTTGCCGCATGTTTCATGCCTAAAACATCCGTAAAAATTACTTGACACGATCCGAACGATATGCCAACATCATCTGCAACCTCTCTGATAGTGATCATTTTCTTCACTGCTTCAATGTTTTCATCGGTTGTTGACGTGCTCAGGCGATTGTGATCGACATCTTCTCGGCTTTCCTTAAACCGGTTATACCACAATTAAACTTGTGTTCTTCTCATAGTAGACTCGCCAAGCGCCACAGTCAACTTTTTAAATGTCCTTGCACATTTAATTTTATTTTTTACACAAAACTTAATACAGTTCCTTTGATCCATTTTTTCGAATAGTAAAAAAGCACATCAAAACACGACTAACTTTTTAATCTGTCAAAAACAAACTGAAAATTCAAAATGGCTGATATTGCCAACATATCTAATAGACATGTGTACCAACATAACAGAAAAAAAAGCGAAAATCGAACAAACGTAACTCTCGAGATTTGAAAATAACGGATATTTTCTGATCATACCTCGTATTATATTTTTCTGAACTTTATAGCACCTGGATGTGCGTAACATGTTCTTCATAGGGTCGGATAGAACCAAAAGAGGTTTTATTGGGTATATGCTGCCACCAGGGCGTTGGGAGTTAGGCAAGTTAGAGTTCAATATACTCCAATTATTATTACATATCGGACGTTTTTAACAAACTCATCATCACCTTTGCACTTGAATATTTCTTTTCGTTGAACATCTTATTTGAAACTCCCTGATTTAACGAATTGAATGCTTAGTTTTACAAGGCTCACTTTAATAGTTTGGTCCACTCGTCAGAAATTGTTTCAGTTAACTTTTCTCGCTGTATCCAATGTCAGAGCGTAGATTCTGTAAAGGGAAACACTTTTGATTAAGTTTTAATTACATACATTATTGAAATTAGCTATGCGGGAATGGTCAAGATTTATGGTTTTGTCATTTATTGGCCTCACCTTTTATCATACATTTGTTGCGAGTTCAAAATGCATAAAGGAAATGGTATTTAACTAGTATAAAGCTGATGCATTTTTTGAAAATTTTGATATTTGGTAGACCAGTACCAAGCCCCAGTTAGACTTTTTGAAATTAAATTGTGTTGAGTTGATGCTTCTACTTATCATTCAATCAGCGCACTTGAGCCTACGTGTATATACCCATTGTGATAACGTTTTAGGGTTTCCATCACTGCCCAAGGCTTTAGACTGATTTTGGGTATATTTTGTGTGCTGACATGAGAAAACTTGTCACATTTTTCATATCAGCTCTTGTTCGTAGCGAATTACCACATATGCAACAAAAGATATGGGGATCGCTGATGCAACATCGCGACTTACACACTTGCCATAAAAAATTTATGCGATTAATGAATTTTGAAAAATGTTATAACATAAAATTATTTTCAGTAAAATAGGCAAATGTTAAAATAAGAATTATAGGTAAACCAGAGCTGTCAGGTGGCATCCAGTAGTAGCAATGTACAATAGTTCATGCTGGGGTGCTTATGCTAGCTCAAATTAGATCCGGGAGACTAATAGTAAAGTTTTTCCCAAGAAATGTATGTCTAATAGCATTCAACCGACTCTTCCTTTTATTCTTTTCTGCAGCTGCGATGAAATTAATATCCGTTCTGCTATCCTTAATTATAGCTAGTTTTGAGTGGTGGCATTGACAGTCAGTGATAGCCACAAATTCATATGAATTGAGAACGCCGGTGAACGTCTGATCCAGTGCATTTTTATTTTCCCCATCCATTCCTATACGGAGCAACTATGGAAAGAAGAATTTCAAAGCAGAAAGCAGAGGTGCTGTTGTATAGCTTTTCTGCGACTCCACTAAGGCTGAGCAGCTACCGCTGGCTTCTGGGATGGTAACTACACATTTACATTTTTATGTCGAAGGTTCATACGTGTATGTGTGTACAACCTCTGAATTAACTTTTATTCCATTTTCAAGAATATACTCATACAGAGTTAAAATATTTCATAGCCAATTTCAAGAATACTCCAGTCCAGTCCAACAGCTGAATCTTTATTTAGCTAAATGTATGACGGGCCAATCTAGCCAGCTTGTGCTTTATAAAAATAACAGAAATATTTTAAGTGCAACCAGATTGATTTCGCTTTTGCACCAAATATATGCTTGTATACAATATATACACTACGTGTATGCATTTGTATGTGCATTTTGCTTGTGATATCATTTGAAAACACAATTGGGAACAATATAAAGTTTTTATATTTCAATATGTTTAAAATATAGTATATATACGTATATACGAGTATGTGTGAATATTGACACTAAAACTTTAGCTAGTGAATAACCGCTTTACAGTGCCAGTAAGATGTTTTCCCACAGTTCACGGACGCCGCAGGCTAAGACAGAAAGCACTTTGCGTGGCAGCAACCAAAATGTTGAAAATATCGCGTTCGCAAATGGGAAGACGGGATGACCATGAAAGTGTGTAATGTTATACATACGAATACGTACCAACGCATATCATTCCCCCCATCCTTCCTCCGCAATTACGCGCCGTCAACCGAATGCATGTTCGCCATTGGCGTTGAGTGAAGTGTTTCGCCATGCTGAGTGTGTTGGCAGGAACAACGAGTGATGGCCAAACTCAGCGATGCCAAACAAACAAACAAAAAAAAAAAACAGTGTTGCACTACAGCATAAGGAAATGAAAAACCGTAAAAAAATTAGGTCACTAATAATTGCGTGGTAATAGAATATAGCTTCATGAGGCAAAGGATTTATGGCCCTTGGCTGGCGCGTAATAGCGTAATAGCAGCATGGCAGCATGGCAGCGCATAAAAGCGAATAGCCTGTAATTGCATTATATGAACAGATAACTCAAAGTGCAACAACAACAACAACAGCATACGCCAAAAATAAAGTAAACGAACAAGAAAAGCGTGCGCTAAGCCAGCTTTATGGCGACTATTTTATAGATTTTCTTAAGCTTTGGTGGCGCAACATTGCCGTTGCCGAGAATTATTGCCAATAAGGCGTTTGCCCGTTAAGAGGCATACCAGCTGCGTGCAACAACTTTATACTTTGTGGCACCTCCTGTTGCGTGTTAGTTACTCACTCTGTATGCTGCGCACTTCCCTGCAAGTGTGCCGGAAACCCAATAAGCCGCCTCGAGCTCAAGAAAAAAAAACACTTTTTATGAAGATATGATGACGGTAATGCATTGCGGTGAATCCCAATTGTAAGAAATTTTACTTATCATGACCATTTGGAGAATTTTCGTTCTTATCAAGTTTGTTATTGTCTCGAGCTCCTCCCCCAATTTGTGGTCTGCGTCTTGATGACTTTCCAACACATGGAGGGACCTACAGTTTATTTTAAGCCGCCTCCGAACGGCTGATGGACTTTTATGAGGTCCCCTTATTTCATGCCAGAAATACAATCAGAGGGCTTGATATTCCCTGACGAGGGGCGATCGAAATTAAAAATAAAAACTAATTTAATTTTGTATTTAAATGAAATTTTCGTAATCTTTAGATGTTGGTCAGACAAAGACTCGAACTCTGGCCTTCCGTATGGTAGCATGGAATGTACCTTGAATGTAAAAATACTTAAAAAAATAATTATCCTATCAAGCAAGCTATCGCAAATTCGATTCCACTGCACGCGTTGTTACCTCCGCTTTTGTAGGATAAACTCTTATTTTATAGTTGCATATGTAGGTGTATATGTATGACTACTATCAAATAACTACTACTTTTGTCGTTCTCATATGTACGCATGTAATCCTTTCCTGTATGGTTAATTTCACTAATACTTCATACTACTTTTCAACTCCTCCGTATTCCAATGTGTATATGTATGTAAGCCAACGCTTTGTCCGAGCACTTACTCGTACACGCAGATTGCCTGCCGTAAATTAACCTAATTCGCATGCAAAACTGTCGCCTCGGCATCCGTTTGATGGCGCCAATTTCATTTCTTCTCTTAAACCCCTTTCCTAAACGCTGCACTTACTATTATTTGTATACATGTACGTGTACATACATATTCACATTGGTGTGCTACGTTGCCACAGCGATCTTGGAGCCAATAATTCCACACGCAAAGGAATTTTATGCTTGTAATAAATATACGAGTATATATGGGCATAACGAGTGCAATGGAATGGCACAGTGAAGTAATAAAATTCGATGCGTAAAACACTAAAATCACTCAACCGGAATGCGATATATTCATACCAAAATACTATGTACATATGTATATATGTATGTATGATTTATTTTCATTAGAGTTAATTTGTTTATATATATTTTAATTGCTGTGTGGGGGAAATACTCGTATGTTCAAGTTAATTAAAACCTGTGTAAATGTGTCGTGCGCCACCGCCAAAGGGTGAGAATCTGTTGCGCCTCAGGTATATAATTTCATAGGAATTATTTAGCAATTAATTTTTCATATTATGATGACAAGTACTACTACGTAAACCCAAAGGCCAGAAATACCTAAGAAAGTGCAAAGAGCACATTAATAATATTATTTACTTGTTATTTAAAGATATTACAACTTTGTTTTTTCCTTTAAGGAAATAATAAAGTGAAATATGGCGAAAATATTATTTTGTGGTTGGCCCCAAACGAAATCGGCGAATTTTTAAGGGAAAGTAAATATATTTTTTTTTAATTTTATGATGAACTTTAATCAATTATGTAATTTCCATTTTGTTGGATGACATATCGCTTTCTTTCTGGTAACTTTATTCCACACTCATAAAACTTCTGGTCTTTATCTGCAAAAAACTGAACCAAGTGCTTGGTCCATTGCATTTAAGATACATATCACAAGCTTTGAAGAGGCTTGTTAAATGAATTTCTTTCAATTCAAGTGGTACACAAGTATCAAGTTTTTTACTAGTCCATTACGTCGTATATGATTACGAAGGGTTGATATTGGTATACTTAACTTCCCTCCAATCTCACGCTCATTTAAATGACAATCTGATTCGATTAAAGCCTTAATATCGTCATCACCAACTTCACTTGGTCGACATGAACGTGGCTTATCTTTGAGTGAAAAATCTCTCGAGAGGAAATTGACAAACCAACTTCGATACTGTGTTTCTTTTAAGGCCTTATCACCATAGAAATTATGCAACTTTTTAGCAACCTGCGCTGCATTTTCTCCTTTAAGGCAATAATAAAGTAAAATATGGCGAAAATATTATTTTGTGGGCTCCAATTAAAATTGACGCCAAACAAAAAAATACATATAAACAAAATTACGCGTACTTTTTTCTAATGCAAGCTAAAAGTGACAGCTTATAATTGTCAAAAGAAAAAATACAATTAAATAGTCACAAGCTGTTCAAAAAAATTGTCAAAGCCGTCTGTATGAAAAATCGCCGGTTTCTTATACTTTCTTCTCCGTAGAAAAATACATTAAAAACTCCAATAAATAGCTGTTACTACCTTTATTTCTGCGTGGCAAACTTCCGATTGTATTTCAACCCACCAAATTATGCATAAAAGCTTATACACGCACTTTGCTAGTTCTTCGCCATTATAGTTGAAGTGCTCACCTGGTAAACCATCATCTCCAGCTACTTTGTTTTACCATGGATGGGCAATTTTTATTCGAAATTTGTCATAGTCTAGTAATCGGACGTCTGTTCCATCGCCAGCCATTGAGCATTCGGGCTCTCCACCTCCGAATGTTTATACTGTTCCTTCCATTAGCTGAGTATATTGCATACGGCATCAGTCACCAAATCATCTCTTCGGGTCATACATAAGTATGCTCCAGTCTAGATATCTTCTGGAATTCCTCGCATTTCCTCTTAAATTAGGCTCGTCACATTCACTCATTTCGGCCTCTCTCTCTCTCTCCTTTGCTTGCAAATGCGTTACGTTTTCTCTTCAACTCTCCACAGTTCAATAATTCCGAATTGTTTAAGACCAGGTGAGCAGAAAGATTTTTTTTATGAGCTTCTCGTTGTGGAATCTTTCATGTGTTTGTTTAGGTGTGCTCTTCATTTGCACAGATGTATTTCCTCTATCACAGCTTAGTAGATTTGGTTACGAGTTCTTCAATCAGAATGAATTCCCTTACGCTGGAATCTGGTACTACCCTGGACAATCATATCCCCTATAAAAAAAATTTAAACTCTTTTCACTGCTTCCGGAGAAATAAAAAATATTTTGGAGATTTATGCAATTTCGTTTTGATACTTCCAAATAGTGAGTAGCTTACTGAAGTGGAAAAAGGTAAGATCCGAACCTTTCAGTACGAAGGAAAACCATTTCGCGAAATAAGTCGCTTGACAAATAAAAGTGATTCTGAGGTATGAAATTGAAAAAAATATTGGAAACTTATTGTTACAAAAACTAGAATCTTAGACGAACACAATTATAAAACGAGTTGCTTGCTTCAAGACCAGCATCTGCTCGCAACCGCTTATCTGGTGAACAGACGCTACAATCAGAGTCGACCAAACACTTAAACCGAATATGTCTGGATTCACTGACTCTTCTTCTCTTTTAGTCGATACACAAGGTTTCACACGCGTTGGGTACCACAGCTCGCACTAAGGTTGCTCGTACTACCAGCGTATTCGTCGAAGACACAAGAGTAGGACTTTAGTATGGCTTTTCAAATTGAACTGCGTACCCAGGAGCATGACTCCACCACATATTACATTAACTCCTACAGGACTATACCTTCAATAAATGCCCTATTATATTTATGGTGCGCGATCTGGTATTTTTCTGAAAACTTGAAGGACTCAAAGATTATTCTAAGCCACCTCTAATTTTATTTTTGAGATTTTAGAAGAAATTATATTGTATGTCACGAGAACACTAACAAGGGTTGATATTCCCAGACGAGTGGAGACCACATTGAAACAGTTACTTTAACATAAATATTCTATAATTTCTGACAAACTTCGAACTTATAACCCTTTGCCGCGTAGTACGCACTGATAACCTTTCGGCCGCTATTTAATTCTTCACTTGGGTTTAAAGTTAATCAGTTTTTTACTTCAGATTTACTCTATTTTCTTATGGCAATTAATAGTTTGTTGGAAAAACATCAAAACGCAAAAACCACAAGTTGGAGGAGGAGCTCGGCCAAAAATCGCTTCAGCGGTTCTAAGCGGGACTAAGCGTATTGCTGTGGCGGACTCTAATCCTGCGGATTTTTTCGGCATACCTCATTACAGCGGCTGCAATAACCGAGCGCTTAGCATTGCGTACTGCCATTCGGATTGCGATCGCCCTTCGGCAGAGAATGTCAAGCCCTCCGATTGTATTTCCAACATGAAATAAAAGCTCTGCATAGAAATCCAACGGCCGTACGGAGGTTCCTCATTTTATACACCACAAATTGGGGGAGAAGTTCGGTTAAAACTTGTTTCAGTGATTACAAAGCGCCAATTATATATATATATATAATGAAAACAAAGAAAATTTATTGCGAAAATAAGCAAGCGGAGAGCAAGTAGTAACTGGATTTAAAATAATAATTTAGCTTTGTCACGCTGCCACAAACATCGCCTTTCCATAAGTTCTAAGCCAACCAGCGTACAACGTAATTTTCTACTTTTTCAGTGTGGAAAATAATTTGCGCTTTTAACATTGTTAAAAATTTGTAATACAAAAAGTGGCTAACGCAAGAGCAGAGCGACTTCCTATGCCCGCGAGCTCATTTGGTTACACTTAACGACCCACAAATCGCCAAGTACTGCCTACCGCACACATACACCCACACACACACCCACACACACACACACACATATATGCACGCTTAAATAATTGAGCATAACCATAAATGTAAAACAAGCGTATGTTTTGTGCCAAATATGGCTACAAAAGTAATATACAATATTTTATTTGGTGCTGCGGAATTTACAAAGTGTTCACGAACATGCCAGGCTTGTTGACGCCAACTGGCCAAGCACTACTGTAGCGCCATACTCCTCTTCCCGCTCATTTGCCCACAGGCGTATATTATGAGTTAAAAGAGCCTTGTACCCAGCAATACATCGCCCGCCTTGACTGTAGCATTCATACGCATATACAATCACAATTGTACTACGCGTACAACCAAATGGCTCAGTAGCCCGGACCGTCTCTTCACCACTGCGTCGCTCACTTTCAGCTCAACTGAAGCAATGCTCAGCACCTAAACCAGTCAAGCACATGAAACTTTCACCCACATCGTTAACCGCGTACAATGCCTCCTATACACACACACACATATATATATATATACATATATAACACATACATATGTAAGAGTACAATTTTGCATGCCCTTGAAAACGTTGCGGCACCCAATACGCGAATTATGGTATACGCACAGCTTGAAGCATGCCGTCCTCGATCCTCGGCTCCTCACAACGCATCGATGCGGCGCGTGATGGGCAGGGTGCGGTCGTGTGAACGGAAATAACAAAATGGCACGAAAACGGCTGTGAGTCAGTGTTGGCGGCGCTCGTCTTGCGAGCGCAATAATATTGTAATAAAAATCGCTACGCTGCCACTACAGTTGTTGTTGTTGTTCCACTGGTTAATATTGCCAGCTGTTGTTGGTGTTGGTGTAAGTGTTGCCTTTTTAATGCTGTGCTACTTTTGATGCTGTCACTGCTGTTGGCATTATTTTTCGGTACCATTTGCTGTCGCCAAAATCGAGCACTGAATTTGTTAATGTTGATGTCGATTTTGTTTTCAACTTTTTTTCTCCCCACTACAATTGTTATTGTCTTTGTTCTTATTATAGTTATGGTAATAGATTGTTTTTCTTTTTTAATTTTCGATCATTTTGCTCATGATTGTTCACAAATTACGCTGTCAAGTAGTGGAATGTGTGAGCGCTGTGGGAGGGTGCAGAGAGTGCCTGTATTGTTTTGTCGCTCATACGCCCTGACATACCGAGATACTGCGGCTATTTTTGGCAGTTCATACGGCATAAACCTACAGAATAAAAATTAATTTTTTCTTTACTTTTCCATATTTAATCGCTGACTAGTGGAACTACTGAAACTTCCTGGAGTTTATTGAATTGAATTAATTAGGTTGGCATAAATAATTTCAATTAGTGGCATTTGACGATGTAAACGCACGAATCGGAATGAATCTACAAAATCTTTATAGCAAACTTAGAAATGTTTGAGTTTTTATTTTGAAATTTTATGCGGTTTAACAAATTTATTTGTAATTAATATACATATATAATGGTGGGAAAATTTTAAATTAGCTTATCAATTCATCGGCTGGACCGATAGATCTCAAGCTTCCTTTCGCTCGTTCGTAATTTCCAGTAGAAAGATTTTAGGACGGAAAATTTTCAGGAAATGGACTGAAGAACGATATGTTCGTAAAAATCATACCTATGTGGTGATTTTCTTGAGCTTTTGTCTTTTTAAACTTTCCTTTGCCAGAAGGCGAATAATCCATATACGTGGAATTATAATATATGTCATTGTCATTTGTTATTAATCTTGCTGGTAATAACACGAGCTTTGGTTATTATTACATTAAACCGGATAATCGATAATCGCACATCTCATCCAGAAAGCTTTTAGTCCGTTAGTTTTTTTTTTCTTATAGGTCTTGCAGCTATTACTCAGAATGTTTGTGATGAAAAATTCAGCAGGAATGTGCAGAAGAGAATCAAACAATACGAACCCTTTTGGAATAGTTTCACATCTTAAATTTCATAAAAACGTTACTGAATATGATAATAATCAATAACTCGTAAGGCCTCTGGTTGGAAATCTATAGGGACTCCACTTGTTTCGATTCTACCAGTTGGGGTGAAAAGTAACCTCTTTACCGCCAGAATGCGCTGCTACTGCAAAAAAGGTTATAGCCCGTTCATATTTAGGCAAACATGCCAAATTTCTGCCCTTAGTTTTATTTTGGCAGCTGTTTGTTGTTGGCATGTTTGTCATCATGTTGAGTATGGACAAAAACGATTTTCGTTCACTCATAAATCATTATTTTTTTTAGAGGCAAAACGCGGAAGGAAACAAAAAAAAAAATTGGATAAATATTATAGAGCCAATACTTCGTCAGATTACACCATCAAATATTGGTTTCGAGAGTTTCGTGGTGGCCGCAACTCCACTACCGATCAAGTCCCCAGTAACAGGCCCTCCGATGGTGCCACAGAGGACCATGTTAAAAAAGTGCATGAAATGGTATTAACTGACCGGAAAATGAAGATACGCGAGATATTTTGGGCAAGATTCTTCAAAAACACGAGCTCGAGAGCACTTCGAAAGAAAAGATCCAGAAGGTGGAAAATCACTGGAATAAGTGTATCGAGCTAAAATGGGATTACATTTAATAAAATAAAAAAAATAAAAAAAAACCATTTTAAAATTATTTTTTTTTCATACCCAAGAAGAAAAGTAACCCCACATAGTATGCAATCAAATGACGAAATTTTAACTTTTCATAAAAGGTGTATCAAACTAAAGCAATATTGAAATTGCTTAAGCATGGATCACTCTACGCCTAATCATCCAGCTTAGTTTTAGTAAGTAGCTTTTTGCTTTGTGCCATTTGGTGTACTCGTACTTATGCATATATGCATGTACTTGCGTACATATGTGTATACTCATGTATACTTATATGCATAAATGCAATTCTCAGTTGGATAGTGAAGCAATAAACCTAAACTGTATATTAGTTGTTATATTCACCAGAGTTCCAAGACTTCCACGGATCACCTCCTCTCTCCACAAATTTCAAAGAGCCAAAGTCCTCAAATAAATTTCCCTCGTAACAGATGGAATGGTGACCCTGCACCATCTGAAAATTGCTCGCCTGCAGCTCACCCCTAAGCTCCACCAATAAATACATAGTGTAAAAGGAGGAATGGTGACCTTCTACAACCTCTAATTTTTCAATTTTTAATTCACTCCTTCAAGAGTCATTGGTTTCCTATCTCCATCTTCCATTTATTATTCATCAAATTTCTGGAAAATTTCTGTAATAAGTAGTTTTTTTATGTATTAATTGACGTTCAACTAATTTATTTCTCTTTTCATTTTCTTTTCTCAATTGGTTGTGATTCGTACCGGCGCTCAGAATCATTACAACCACAAGTAGGGTCTTTTTTCTCTAAGCGATCGATAAAGAGCTCTCCAGTTGTAGTCCTTTCAGGTTTTTGGCTTTTCAAAGCATAGGTAATTGGTCACTTTTATTTAAAGAAAAAAGATTTATACATATGTACAAGAATATACAATATGACTCACCTGAAATTACTCTGTCTAGCATCTCCGCGCCATATAGAGCGATTTCTTTATGAGAAAATTGTTGCCTAGCAAGGTTACATACTAAAAAAATTTGTTTAGATTTGTTGGAAAATTTTTTCTTTTAAATCCTCTCATATTAACCGATTTATTGAAGTGAAGTGTTTTGTGCAGAGATTTCTAGTATAAATGGAGATGTACATAAGTTTTGAAAAATATTTACGCTTATAGTATGAAGATTTTTTTTTCTCTCGTCTCATGTGCACCTCACACAACCACATTTATTAAGAGCATTTAATGCCATACCCATATCATATGCTACATGTTTCATAAAACCTACATATACTTTCTTATTTACTCTACTCCATTGCTACTAAATATATTCAAATATGGTTAATAACCTTACCATTATACGATGGAATACCTCTTCACGTGACACACTCGTAGGCTTTAAAAAAAAAATCTAAAACACAAAGCAATTGCTAGAAAAATATTTTAAAACATTCTTACTGTAAAGTAAGTAGTTTGCATAATTTTTTTATACATATATAAAAAAGTAATTGTTGAAAATTTGCTTCAAAAAGTTTTTAAAATTACCGATAGTCACAAACTAACTATTTTGCCATAAAATTGTTTCTCCCCCGTACAATGAGAAATCTGCTTTTATCCGTATGTAAGAATAACTCCTCATAACCAAAAAACCTTAACATACCAAAATTTAACTGAAAATGTAATACACTCACGGTATATTATTTGAAACGAACTGAATACGGGATTTAAAGAAATAAGCACTATAGACTTTTTATTATTTATTTAACTTTTATTTGACCTTCAACAAAATAGCTCGATTTGGAAAAGGAAATTAAAAAATTTGCCAACGAAGAGAAGGGGGTAAGTCATGATGCTGTTGTTGTTAGTGTAAAAAAAATTAAAGCTTGAACGAAAACAAACACAAATACACAAACAAACATGAGGAGAATTTCCAAATAAAAACAATGCCACTAAATGCTAACGCTTAATTAACATCAAACTGCTGTGTGATTACTGTTGGCGCTAATTATTGGGTCCTTGAGCATCACTTACTTGTTAACGCTCCTTGTGGCTGAACGTTTTGTAAACTGTTGGTTTTTGCATTAAATATATGTATATGTGGGCTTGTGTGTCTGTGTGTGTGTGTCTGTGTGTGGGTATGTGTAGGCCTCTATATAATCATCTAGTGCAAGAGCATAATTAATAAGTCCTTGCTGCTAGCGATTGCACACTTGTTTACACATACATATGTACATATATACATATTAACTGAAATATAATTGTATGCTATATGTACATACATACATATGTAGTTATACTCTCAGTTTTTTTTTTTTTGTGTAAATATGGAAAATGTATTGTTGTTTATTTGTAAAAGTAAAATTATTAATGCAGACAGTCAAATCATTCGATTTAAATGGCTCAGTTCATTCATACGCTCACTCACCACAACAACACACACCACACACAGTCTCACTAGTATACAAATATTTGTTCGTCTGTGAGCGCGCATAATCATGGGCGCCAACGCTGGTTTTGTTTGTGCGCTCGATTTTGTAGGTCAAACTTATAATGAATGAGTTTTGGTTTCGAAACAACAAATCACAAATCATATTTCCCACGCCACAGACAGCGTTGCACAGTTGCACAGTGGCGCTAATTCACATGAGCTGCGATGGAAAATATTTGACACACTCTGCTGTGGCTACTATTCTTGATAATACTTTTGTTTAATAAAAAATAAAATTAATTAAAGTATGTCACGCCCATAAAATCAGTGCCAAATGAATTAAACAGTTCATAATTCTAGGAAGTTCTGTGTTTAACTTGTTACTTTCTCAACGATGTGAATATTGAAGCCGAATATACTCGTATATACCTTTTTCTTCTTCTTTCATTTCTCTTTTTCGCTGTTTGGTGCCGATTGGAGATATAAACTACAACCAGGCCTTTCTCTACCTGGTATTTCCAACGGAGTCTGCTTCCTTCGAAGACTCCTTACATCGAAAACTTTCAAAGCTGGAGTATCCTTATCCATCCGGACTTCCTCACTTCACAAGCGCAGTCGCTGTTTCTTCATTCGCTGAACTATGTCAATACCGTCGCATAACTCGTACAGCTCATCATTCTATCGGCTTCGGTAGAGGACCATAAACCTTACGCAAAACCTTTCTCTCGAATACTCCTAACCCCGACTCATCGGCTCTTGTTGTTGTTGTAACCGCAAAATATTCCCCGAATTGGTTTACGGGAAATGTTGCGGGAGTGATAGTACTTCGCCGGATAAAAATCTAGGTTGTGCTGATATAAAGACCTGACTCTCGGGGGAATATTCGATTTTAGTCTCCTCTTAAGACAGGCATGACTTACCACGGGTAAATTTTTGAGCCCCTAACCCGCACATATTGTCATCGTCCATGCTTTCATACTGTACGGAAGGACGACAGGGGCCCTTTTCGATTCTGACCTCGGTTCCTAATAGACGATATTAAGGTAGCTGATACCACGGTAATTAGCGCCGGCTGTGGAATCGCTCTTTCTCTGGATTGGGCTGAGCACTCGTCGGGCATACTTTCATCCGACCATATTTTGGTCCGTATTTGAATAGTTCGTCCGGCAATCCATCGGCACCCGCCGCCATCTGTTCTATCCTCATAGATTGGAGTATCGGGTTCGCCGACTCCCGATGTTCTTCTAAAAAATAAACAAAAAATAATTACAAAAAAATAACAAATTTTCCGGAGAATTGATGTGTCACCTTATGAAGTGCTTGGTTAAAGAAGGGTTATACAAATTTGAGCTATAATTTATGGCGAAAAAATAACGATAAAAATGCGGTGATAATTTTCTGAACCTTATTTTCCGAAATTTCTTGACGCTAATCTCTTTCAGTCAAAAACTCTAGGATACACGTATTTTATTGCTTTTAAAAACATTTTTTCCTAATCTAGATTATTTTGATAAAATACAACATTTTTTACTATTTCTCCACAACATGTTTATTGGTTATTAATTGCAATATTTTCAATGAAACCCCTCACTCTCGATTCCTTTACGGTTTATTGCTGTGAATTAAAACCGTTTTTCGATAGCACCCGCAACACTGTCTTCATCGCCGCCCCCATGACAAGCATCAATTGCTCTTTGTATATGTCTAGTCCTAGTTAAAGTACAAAATTACTAAGCTTTTACTTCCTTTCATTCAATGTGGTGTCTACCTTTTCATTTCCTCCACATTTCGATTTAATTTCATATTGTAAATAAAACTAGTGACAAAGTTGTAAAGAAAAATAATTTAGCTCCATTTAACTTGAACTTTTCCAAACATGCAATTGTCGGTGCGCTTTCGCAGCCATGCACACACATATGCACACGCGTACATATGGTACATAAGGAATATTGTATGAGCACATTGAAATATGTAGGCTGGAAGTGAGTGGGTTTGGGTTTGTGTGCCCCGATTGAGTATGTGTTCGTGAGTGGCAGCCAGCGGGGAATACAAAACCGAAAATAAATTGAATTTACAATTCATACACAAAGCAAACAAATTACTTTACTTTGTCAACGAAAAGTGCGCTCTTTACATACAAACTGTTGTTAAGGCATATAGGTATACCTAAGTACATAGGTACAATACATACAAATGTATAATATCACAAATATATACTCATGGAGCACACCGAAAAAATGTCATTAGCTCTGAATCACATTTTTTTAATGAATTTCAAGCCCGAAAATCAGTCAAATTGATTTCTAATGGAACTCTTTTGGAATTAAGTGTTGAAGGAAATTCAAAAGTCTCCAGCCAAAAGACGTGTTTATGGTATACGATGTCTTTGATTTGTTTTTTATTCACAAAGGCTTCATAATTATTTAGAAGAAGTCAGTGCATTTCTATGAGCTTAATTAGTACAATTACAAAGGAGAGATTTTGTGATTTTGTCGGAAAATAACACTTCTATAACACTGAATATTTATTTTTTTTTTACTATTATTTTAACCTTTTTAGGCAATGAGAAAAAAATTAAAAATTATTTATAATAAATGTAAGCTAATTTAACAGAATTTCCATCAACTAAAAGTGAAAAAAGGGTTTAAAATTTAGTTTTAAGCTTGCTGGTAACAGAAGAAAAAGTGGAAGCCGGCCAAAAAAGCATACAACAAGCCCTGATAGTTATACGATTTGAGTTGATCTATCCAATTCTGTCCATCTGTAAGACTATTTTATGGCATTCGAAAGATATCAGTTAAATGTATTTTGTAATCTGAAAGGTATTTATTGGGAGAAGTCACACATAATTGACTCTTTGTAACCGCTGAACCGATTTACGACCGATCACCTCCTCCAATTTTTCCAACAAATGGGATCAATCTCTTTATGAGACCCTATCCTGTGCTCTGATTGTGGCAGATTATTACAGCGACCATAGAAAATACGTATACTACGCCTTAATGAACAACTATTCCTTCATATTTTTCAAGCCAAATTTATATAAAAATATAAAAAAATTATTATTGAATATTTCGGTAAGTATATAAAAATTCCACATTCATGATGGAGCACCACGTCAACTTTGTTGTAAATTTCGAATGTTTGCTATCTTAAAAAAGCTTCAAAGTTATCTATACCGAATAGAAAATATTACCTCTTTCCACTTTTGATCATCAGCTGTGTTGTTCTTTAAATACGTCGTTTTGTTTACCATTAACTCAAAAGTCGCTGCGTTCGATAGATTAGTTCCGAAGTAACCGAATTAACCAGTCTGTCGTAACCAATCCGTTGAGTCAAGCTCTTCTTCGATTAACGCTGCCTTTCGAATTAGATTTCTTTAGACCACAAGCCGACATTTCATAGCACAATTTGGGCTCGCTATTCAAATAAAAAAAAAACTGAGTTAATTTTTCCAATGTCAAACCTTCCAAGTGTACGTCTGATATGAAGCATCAAAACGCGCGTCACAAGTCGAAGGAGGACATCTGACGATTTAGCGGTTATAAAGCGTGAATTATAAATGTTTAAGCCGCCATCAAATCCTATGATCCATTTATCCTCCTCAACAATTGATCCAAATAATCAACCCAATTGATTCGTTTGAATAAATTTTACGAAGACCAGAACAAAGATCTTTGATGAATTAGTTGTGTTAATGTTGGAATCAGGTTATTGGATTTAGTGTCGAAATGGAAGCTTTGAAGCTTTCTTTAACGGAATAGGAGTCGAAGTCTATATGACTTCTTCATACATATGATACATAATGTTAAGGCATTTTACAACTATACATGAGCTGTTATAAGTGAAAAGTGATATTAAGTTTAAAAATTTTGAAGAGTTTATGGTTCAACAAAAATATCAGACTATAAGGTTTTTGTATCAAAGTACAATTTTTAAATATGTGCATATGTACTTAGATTAATTAAATTTATTTTCTAATTGTGGTCGCCCCCCTGCAGGGTATGTCAACTCCACTCTTTGTAATGAGTATCACTCGAAAATTCTTCCAAGATCCATTCAAAAACAACAGAAATCCTTCCAACTCTCAACCCTTCAAAGCTTTCTAAAATTTCACGTCATTTATGTCTTTAAAAAAAAACAATATCCCCCGCCCAACAAGCTCGACATTGACATTAGAAGTTGCAATAATTTTAAAGTACACACAATTGTTATTATTAATGTGTCTAGTGGCTTACGCAACTCACAATTGGCAAGTGACATATTTTTACTGTTTAAGCAAAGGAGCAAAGTAATGCGTTCAAGCAATCCTACACACATAACACGTAGTAACTTTCGGTATATATATATGTGTGTGTGTGTGTGTCACTATTTTTAGAATTTTAATCAACACTCATGGTATTCTCTGAAGTCAACAAAAATGTGCACAATTATGAGTGCAGGCGGTGCTTACGAGTACATGATAACCACACATCTGCCAACACATACATACACACACACACATACATGCATGTGTACATATGCTCACGTATTCCAGTTAACTGCAATTAAAGGATCTAAAGTTTGTTATAAACTTCAGTGAAAATTGTGGCATACAACGATAACAAAAGTCTCAAGTGCAAAAGAAAAAGAAGAATAAGAAGAGTAAACGTGAGGCAGTAAACGATGGCATCCAGTGTGTACGCAAACGACATTGAATACCAAAAAAAATGCATTGTGGTGTGGGAGTTTTGAGCGTGTTTCAAATAAAATAATTACACGACTCTGGCGGCTGGAATTAAAGTGCAAAATGCAAAGTCATAAGCCGTGAGGTTGTGGCTAGATAATTGGTCTGAGAGGAGTGGCATGTCTGTGGTGGAGTAAAGGTTAAACAAAGATTCGTAATAGAGGATTTCATTTCAGCAGCAACAGAAGCTAAGTAGTTGGCAGCAGGGAAATTTCAAACTGCATGGTAAGAAGTAGTATAAATGGTGCAGAAAAGCCTACAACACTTTGATGGAAAACAAAACGAACGATTTTTGTTCGAATATACGCAGAATGAAAGTTTTTTATAATGAAAAGGGTAAGAGTGTTTAATAGTTTTATGCCCTGATGGCATTACAGATAAATATGTTGATTTTATTTATTAATAAAACACTTTTAGTTAGCCAATGTGAGTGACACTTTCTGAATATTTTCAGTTAAACTTCAAGGAAAATAATCCATAATCTATTTTCCCAAGCTGCGCAAGCAAACAAAAACTCCAAAATTCATAGAATTTATATACCATATTAGTTATATCATTTCGTTCTCAGTAATATAGATGTAAGCCAGAGTAGATCCATTGTGATGCCCACGTAGCGCCCAGATATCTCTGCTCAAGGCAGAGTGCTATTAAATGAGAACAAGTTTTTTTCTCGGTTCGTAGCAGCATTTCTTCAAATAAGGTCTTAACCTGTCACGTTTTCAAGGCATACTGTGAAGATATCCTCATTCTTAGCACGTTGACTGCCACCCGAGCGTTACAGTGAAATCTTCTTCAGGTCATACGGAGTGTACAAAGCGTTGGGTATTTCCACCGCTATTTTAAAAAAGCGAATCGCTGATTATCGCAAGAATAATCTCTCGCTCCGTACAATTGTAAGGTTTTAAGGAAGCCTGACATCTTAATCATTGTATGACGGTACCTTAAAGTAAAGACATCCTTTTCCACCTATACGGCTCCAGTGACATATGTATGCAACATCCATATTGGCTGAAAATACAGTCAAAACCTCTAAGAGTATTCGACTTACCACATTATTTGAGTTAACCCGGCAGTGTCATATCGGTTAGGCCAGTTTGATATTTGAGTTGTAACCGCAAAAATATACAGCAAAATAGTTTTTGGGGAATGTTGTAGGAGTGATTGTCCTTGGTATAAAGACCCGATTGTCGCGGGAACTATTACATTGTAGTCGCCTCTTACGACAGGCTTGCCTTACCGCGGATAAATTCTTGAACTTCTAAACCGTAGGGGCATCAAATCGATCAGTATTTTAGAAAATTTCTGCATGTACAGTCTCCTTCTTTACCTCTTCCTCAATCACTTTACTGTAAGATTTCAGAGTATTCGAGAGGTGCTCCACTTAAAAAAGTTTCCCTACTTACGAAAGTGGATATCCAGATATTCCACCCACACAAGCGCAGTGGATTCATAAAACTCAACAGATGATTGCTAATATGTGATCGCTCCAAAAACAAATAAAAGCAACAACATTAAATTCTTAGTCGTTTGAGATGTTTTCCATGACAGCACCCTTTCATTTAATTTGTGCTTCTATTTGGAGCGGTGAGCGATGAGAAATAATATAATATAAACCGCTTTACTGGTACGCTTTTAGGCCGGAGGATTTTTAGGTCTCGATAATGACGACCACTGACACTTGCCTCCATGTTATCGCTATATTGCAGATTGGCTTCAAAAGAAATCTTGAGACATCAAAGAGCTCTAGACTACTTCTTCGTCGCTCTCGTGTTTTAGTACATGAGGAACTGGTTTTTAAAAAAATAATATTCAAAACTTTCCCAACTTCTTTAAAAACCAATTTGGTTAATGATTTTTTTTTACATGGAGGACAGATTAAAATTAAAACACAAAAACGGTGCTTTTACTCGTCCTGCATGGGCTCCAGCCTAGTTTTCAATATACCTTTTTAATGAAAAATAATTTTTTTAAATCAATATAGTATATATATTTTGTGATATTTTCTATGACAGAGAGCAGCTGCGTATTTTCTCATGAATAACTCCCACATGATAGGTTTTGATGTCAACTTTCGTCCAGAAAGCATAAAAAATGGAAATTCAATAGATTTGATAAAGTTTAAGTTTCATCTCAATCCATATCGGCTGCTGTAGTCAAGTTGGTCAGAGCAAAATATTAATTATTTTACAAGTTTAAGACTTAACTGCATCTGAATTTAATTTCAAAAATCTTTAAAAATATTTTCGAACTGAGGAATCAAGCTTATTTGGTATGTAGATGCTTTCTGTCTGTCGGTGAGCTAGTGTAATCATTCAAACCGCAACATATGCATATTCATATATGTATATCCGCCTCTAATTAAATATAAAATTATTGCACAGCCATCCATATCTTCTCTTTGCTTCCACCAAAACAGCTAGACTACTAACAAAGTTGCTCATACGCCAGGTATGGCATGTTGCCCACACGCTTCTTCTTCCTTCACTCTATGGCTGTGAAGTTGCAATTCCCTTCAATTACTTCAACAATTCTTTCTTCTCACCGCAATTCTTATTTATTAAAGAGAATTGTGTAATTACTTACCACAAGACTGTCGCTATCCCTTTTGTTGCTGTTTTTCTATGCGCAAGTATAACTGACATATGTATGTGTGGGTGTGCCCGTCGCCCGTTGTGCAGTTAGCGCTTGAAGTGCATGGAATTGAAGTAAAATTTAAGTGTTGCAAACAAATTGGAGTGATTGACGTTCAGCATGCCACATGCCACATGCCACATCCCAAATGGCTGACGTCACAATAACATGCATGGAAGCGCACAAAAAAAAAAGAAGAAGACATTTCTTCGCACATTTATACAAGTGGTATTTTTGCAATTTACATTAAAAAAAAAAACACTATTTGGCGGCAAATGTCGCATGTGGCATGCAGCAAAGGGAATTCCAGGTGTGTGATAAATAGAAACGGCAGAAAAAAAAACATCCAGTAACAGTGATTGCATCCTACACTAACAATTGCAGTGACTGCGGTGGGGAGGGGGGGTAGTGCAGCTGGTGGCAGACAATGTAACGGCAAACAATGTGCCACATTAGACACTACTTACTTGCAACATGCCATAAAGCAGCTAGCGGCAACAGTGAAAAAGTAATAGTAATAAACATGCAAATAAATATAATGAAGCATACAACAAATGAACGGTAAAATGCATATACATACACACACACACACACACACAATAATAGTAAGAAAGGAAGAGGAGGGGGAGAAAGAACACAGCAGACATAAAAGAGGATAGAAATGTAATCAATTGCGAAAATTCTGTAGGTACAATATATTTGCATAAAGTGCAAGTGCATATAAATACAAGTTTACATATGTATGTGCATACATACGAGTATGTATGTATGCATGCCCACCGGCTTGATTGCGTGTGGAACGTTTAGTTCGCGGTGCTTTCGTCGTTCCGCCAGACAGTCGAGTCGCTTTGGTACATCGCTTGCAAGCAATTTAAATTTAAATGTCAAACTATTGATTTATCGATACCTGTGTTGTTGCATCTCCCACACGTGCCGCAGAGTCAACAATGCACCGTGCAAAAGCGCCAACGCAGCGTTGTTTGTAGTTGTCAAGTGACGCCCTCATTCACACAAACACACATACCCACACACAGATAGCCACATACTCGTATGTACGCCCACAGATATAGCAGCTAACGATTACGTATAATGGACGAATATATCCAAAAGCAATTACATCAAAGTACATTGTTCTTGTTCACTGCATTTACATAAGTGCCACACACACACACACACACTCAAACAGACAGGGGGAATACATTCACACATTTGCATGCAGCAAAGCGTATGATTTTTAAACGCTTGCGAAAAGTAATGCAAAATTAGTGTAACGTCTTTCGTGCATTTGATGGCCAGCAACAATTTTTGGTACGGCAATCGCTCGTCTCTTCGTCCTTGTTAGTGAATTCAAGGATAGCACACAATTTTTGTTAGTGCTTCTGGGTTCCATTACGTTCTAGAAGTGTGTTGTTGTTAATTTCAGAGGATAAGTGGCTACACACCACGGAAAGATACTTCACTCCAGGTAATGCAAAGTTAAATGGCTTTAAGTGAAAACGGTTTTGGAGGTAAAGGCAATAGTATTTGTATGCTAGGTATAATCACCAAGGTTTTGAAATTACTCTTTCACGGAAAATACAGATTTTATTGTGGATTTGTAACTGAAATTTATTATTCCAATTTGCAACAAACAACAAGCAAAATTGGATTTTGGTGTGACCGTTACTATTGTAAAAAAAAACCTAACTAAAAATCTCAAATCAGCACTAGCAGAGACACGCTTCCCTGTCAGTGTCATCTAAATAACGTAATTTCTTATACAGATTGATCAAACTTCTACACAGAGCTAAGTGTGTAAGTAACTTCAAATTGAGCCAAGGTTTTTTAATACATACCTTATGAAACTAATACGAGTATATAATCGAATATCAAACAAATTCAAGTTTTGACGCATCGGAAATTAAAAGCTTTTAAGTCACTATAATGGAAGAAATTAAATATTATTTCGTAATTTTTTTGTAGCTGTACACTCTTATAGAAGATTGTACCTTCTCTTTTCAGCTCTGCCGCTGGTATTATTATCTACAGCAAAAAATTATAGACAGCAAACGATAAAAAATCACCTTGTCTGAAACCTCGTTTGGTATCGAACAGTTCGGATAGGTTCTTCCCGATCCTGACAGAGCTTTTGGTGTTGCTTAACGTCAGTTTACATAGCCGTATAAGTTTTGTTTGGATTCGAAATTCAGACATAGCGGCGTAAATGCATCTTCTTCTAGTGCTGTCGAAGGCTGCTTTAAAATCGACTAAAAGGTGGTGTATGTCGATCCTTTTTTCACGGCTCTTTTCCAAAATTTGGCGCATGATGAATATCTGGTCGATGGCCTGGTTGACTTACCAGATCTAAAGCCACAATAATAAGGTGGAATCAGTTTGCTGATGGTTGGCTTTAGTCTTTCATACAATACCATCGATAGAACTTTATATGCGATATTAAGGAGGCTTATCCCACGGTAATTGGCAAAGACTGTGGGATTTTGCCGAATGGACAGGGCACATTTAGGTTCCAATCGTCAGACATGTTTTCATCCAACCACATTTTGCAAAGCTCTTCACCGCCATATTTGAATAGCTCTGCTGGTAGGTCGTCAGATCCAACCACCTATTCGGACCTATTCGAAAAAATAGTGTTTACTAATTTTTAACACTGATTTTGACGAAAAGAGCAATTTTCTGCTCTTCCTCCAGTTTAAGATATGCGTCTTAATGTTTCTTTTTTCAATAATAGAGGGCTCTACAGTCTACGCCAAGCCGTCACCGAACGGTTGACGGGTGTTTCTGAGGGCCTTTTATTTCATGTCAGAAGTACACTAGGAGGAATTGACATACCCTGCCGAGGGAGGACTGCGATTAGAAAAATTAACTTATTATTTACTTAAATTCGCATTTTATAATTTTTGAATATGAGTCGGACCAGAACTCGAATGGACCCGGCTGGTATATATGGTTTGATTTATTTGTACAGTCCCTTACCTGTCTAACCTTTGATATCAATTTAATATCGAAATTATACAAAATGTTAAGACCCCTATACCGTGCCGGCCGCCAAGACCTTTAACACATGCATGAATTTTATTCATTTGATTGTTATATACATATATAACATAAAGAAAAACTAATTGCGGGTAATTAACGGCAGGAAGAGGCTGTTCGGTGGACTAAGATACACAATATTTTAATTTATATTATTATATTTTATTTTATTTTATTTTATTTTATATTTATTTTTATTTTATTTTATTTTTATATTTTTTTATTTTATTTAATATTATTTTATTTTTTTTTAATTTTAATTAATTTATTTTATTTTTATATTTTTATTTTATTTTATTTTATTTTACTTTATTTTATTTCATTTTATTTTATTTTATTTTATTTTATTTTATTTTATTTTATTTTATTTTATTTTATTTTATTTTATTTTATTTTATTTTATTTTATTTTATTTTATTTTATTTTATTTTATTTTATTTTATTTTATTTTATTTTATTTTATTTTATTTTATTTTATTTTATTTTATTTAATTTTATTTTATTTTATTTTATTTTATTTTATTTTATTTTATTTTATTTTATTTTATTTTATTTTATTTTATTTTATTTTATTTTATTTTATTTTATTTTATTTTATTTTATTTTATTTTATTTTATTTTATTTTATTTTATTTTATTTTATATTATTTTATTTTATTTTATTTTATTTTATTTTATTTTATTTTATTTTATTTTATTTTATTTTATATTATTTTATTTTATTTTATTTTATTTTATTTTGTTTTATTATTTTATGTTCATCTGTACGAAAAAGAGTTCATTTGGGTTGCTTGGTAACTCTGTTATTTCAACATTATTTTTAACTTACAGTTCTGTTATATGGCTGTTGTATAGTCAACACCAACAGCAATCTCGTACATATATATATGGTATATATATATAAATATATAACTTTGCCTTCTATGTACAATTACTGAAGAAGATTTATATGTTTGTAGTATGTACAATATACAATGTAGTAAACGTAAATTTAACGGTTTTATTTGTTACCAAAGCAAACGCAAAGCTTCACCGAAACATAAACTAATGTTGACTGTTGACTGTTGGCAAATGAGTACAAGGATAGCAGCGACAAAAAAGAAGAAAGAAGAAAAATCAAATGCTAAAATAGTCAAAAAACAGAAGGAAAAGCATAAAAACAAAAATGCAACAACCATGTGACAAATACACACACTCAAACAGTACAACAAAGCGTTTCATACGCGTGAACGCATGGTGTCAAGTATACAAAGCAGACAAATCAATAACTCCGAGATCCGAGCTAAAAAAAGATGAGCTTACACTTGGCGCTGTTGGCATAAGCGTAGCATAAGCTTTCAAGCCATGTTCGTATCGGTTCGTTGCCTCACAGTCTCGTCGTTGGCATGTAATACGCTTAAACGCAAAAGCTCATCAAAAAGAGAGAGAGCGCGCTTTTACCATGTCACAAATAAAATGAGTGTAATTATTGTACTAAGGGCAGAGGAGCACTGCAAAGTTGAGAGCCGCCACCATTGACGTAAAAGCAAAGGAAGCGTCGGCGCTCGGCAAGGCTCACAGAGTGTGAACGTGGGTTGTGAGCGAGCTTTCTTAATACAACACACACTCTCACACACATACCTATGTACATTTACATGCGCTTCATGCTAACATTATTGGCGAATGCATTTTTCGGCGCAGTGCAGCGCAAGCAATGACAAATAGCATATTCGCTCAGCTCGGTCGTCTAGCATAAGAAATGCTCTGAAAAGCTTAGTTCTTTGCTGGTGTGGACAGTTGTATACGCAACGTTGAGACTTATAGACGCAAAACGGATACCAAAGCGCTAACAACGAAACGCCAAACGGTTGACTCGCTCCTCACCTACACATACCACCACTCGAGCAAAAATTTTTTTAGTGATTTCTTAGTGTGAACCAAAATAAATTCCGAGTTTTAGTGCGCGGATCAGACAGGCAGGCGGCCAGAAAGTCGCACTTTTAGTACGTGCGAACGCGTGTGTGCAATGCGAATACTGCCCTAGGGGGTGTCAAGCAAACGCGCGCGTGGCGACGAAGGGACGGAGTGTCGGGGAAACGTCGTACTATAAAAAAGCATAAAAATTTATGCATAAGTAGGCAAAAATATATAGGCAAATCGTTAAATGCTGCTGAAAAGCCTTGAACGAGCGAAGTACGCAGTGTACGCAAAAAGGCATAAATCGAAAGTGAAAACGGGATGTAAAGTGTCCAGAGTTGCTGGAAATTTTGCGGACTTTTAACACGTCGTCACGTGTAGGCCAACGATAAAAGAAAGAAAAATCGAAAAATCAAATCTATTGTCTCAACAATTAAGCGCTACTTTAGCGTTATAGCCAGTAATGTGCATACGCGAACAGCCAGAGTAAAGCGCGTTATTCGTGTCGGGTTTCAGAGTGCGCGCGTGTGTGTGTGTGTAGGAAAAAATCGAGTCCTTGAAAAGGATATCTACCATTCAATTACCGTGCCTTTTCACACATTTGCAAATTAAATAAGGAATAGTTATTTACGCCAAAACGCAAGCGTAACGAAAAGCAATTTTCACGACAAATAAGTGTTGATGAATAAAAAAGAAGATAAAAAAAGAAATCGAGTATTAAAATATTTGAAAAAAAAAAATGTGTTGAAAATTTATCTGTGTTGAATTGTAAGCAAAGAATGAGTCGTATGAAATAAATAGTTTTCCATTTTATGCTGCAACTGTGACAAGTAGCAAAATCGATAATTTCTAAAACAAAAAATAACAACAACAACAACAAAAAAGCAAAAAACGCCAAGTAAAAAACCAAGATACGAAACGAGACGAGACAAGCGAGTCAAGAGGCAGCAAAGCCAAATGCGAAAGCAACACAAGTAGCAGGCACTACCAGCTGCAACAACAACTGCAACAAAAGAAGAAAAAATAAAAAAACACTATAATAATAGCACTAGCTGTTGCAACAAAAGCAATAACGGCGACAACGAAATCGGGACGAATTCCAAATGAATCAACAACACCAACAAAAGCAGCTAAAACCAACTACAAAAACAATAACACCAACCAAAGGCTGAATAATCATAAAGCTTAACAGTGCAGTAGACGCTTTGGGGCAAAACCGAGTAGCGGACGAGGACGTCTGGTCGTCCCGCAGGCGAAAGAGACCACGAGGGAATCTAGCACAAAAATAGGAAAATCTATTATTTCAAAGCATTGGCGCATTAAGTTGCCAGTAGACAGGAAATAACAGCGAAAATAGCAAATTTAAGTGTAACATACAAATAACAAATACAAATATTGTAGTATACGTAACTGTGTTCGAGCGTATGTGTGTGCATGCGTTCAACGCGAACCATCAAAAAGTCAAAGTTATGAGCACTGGAAAAATATAAGCGCCAAGATATCAAATATCTCAGAGCGCCGTAGAGGGTAAAGCAGCTGGCCACACGATTAGTGCGACAACAACAAATAGTCAAGCAAAGCAAAGAAATGCGCAGCAACCAAAGACAATAAGCGTATTAAAGAACGAAACAACGAAAGGAGAAGAAGAATAGCATAAAAGAGAAAAAATAATAGTATATAGTGGGCATAAGCAAACAAAAGTCGCACACGCATACACACACACACATACCAAAAGTGAGTTGCTGGTTGTAGAAGTACAAGTTGCTCATACGTCGTGTAGTGTCAGCCAAACCGAAAACTCAGTAATATAAAAGCTTATTCGGCCATATCAATTATTACAGAAAAGAGTAAAGGCGAATCTAAACAACATAAGCGTCCAGAAAAGTTACAAGTGAAAAAAGCGCGCCAAGAATAAAAGGAAGAAGAAGAAGAAGAAGTTGTGCTCACATGCGCCCAAAAGCCAAAAGAGTTGCAAAGTAGCAAAATTGGCTTGCTGTGCATTCAAGCGCAGCACATTTACTGCCACTCCACTGCATTCGTGCCAACAACGAGATAAATACATACTCACATGCTTACATATACATATGTTTAAATAGCAATATCAAAATAAAATAAAAAAAAAACAAAAAATATCACAAATAGTAAACACCAGGAAAAGCAAACATTTGCTAAAAATCTAAAAAAATAATAATATAAGAATAAGTTAGAACTTACGTATACGCTCACCTGCCAACTCTGCACACCGAAATATACTGCTAACATATATACAAAAATATATTTCAGAACAAAAGAGCAAAAGTGAGTCTAGAGGACTAGACTCTTAGAAACAAGCTCAGCTCAGTTCAGCCCAGCGTCGGAAAAGGCGTCACAAATCTGCTGGAAGGCATTTTATTTATTATACATACAGCGCCGTACATTAACTTATGGACAATGCCTACGTATACTATAAGGTAGTCTTGAGTGCATTGCAGTCGCGTACAAAACAGCGACAGCGACTGCGACTGCGCTCAGTGATTTGTAGCTGATATTTATAAATATATATTTATATGTATATGAGCAACAACAGCAATGAACAGCATATAAGCATGTCAAACAAACATCAACAACAATTAATGAGAAACAATAAAATCACCTGTCATCGCTCATCCGCTGCTAAATTTTTGTTTTTCTGCTGCACCGCATATTACGCACCACACAAACTATCAATCAGTCAATCTAACAATCTGTCAATCAATCAATCAATCAATCAGTCTTTTAGTTAACATGAAAATGCAGGCACTTTGAAAGGCCTCACATTATAATGTTTCAACATAACTACAAGCCAACACCAACTACCACTAACAAACACCTAACACACCAACAGCAAATGACACTTATCAAAAATATAGTACATACATACGTATACGTATATAAATAAGCCACAACAGCATGCCAAGAAATCGCCAATAAATCAATAAAAATATGTGAAACGACAATAATCGCATGCACCATGCCACAGGCGCAACACGCCACAACGGCGAACATTAAAGCACCGATTTTATTTATTTATATTATAAAAAGCGCGTATTTAATAGAAACACATACGTAAATTGCTAAGCATTTATACATACGACACACAAATATCCATATAGATATGTTAGGAAAAAGTCTTAAAAAAACTAAGTATTTAATAAACAAAAAAATTGCAACGTACTTAAATTATCTCTAGCGGCAATATGAAGTTCATTATTATTTATAAATTATTACTTATTAATCGAACAATTCAAACCAGGCACACAAATTGACAAAGGAAAAAACAGACTTTGATAAAATTCTGGGTTAAAAAAAGTTATGCACAAGCTTCTATCTGGTTTTAATCTCGTTTAGCTGAGTGACTAGAAAAGGGTAGATAATGTCTTCTAGAACGGGCTGCTGTCGAGTACACCTGCGCAAGGCAGCCTCAATAATCTAATTTTTTCTAATAAATATATATAAATATAACAAAAATTTGTTCTTATCAGGCGCTTTTCAACTCTCTGCTGTCTCTTTCTATCTCTCTCTGTTCTTCAAGGTGGTTCCATACACATATGAAGGTTCACCATCTCTTTTTTTGTAATTTTGAGATTACTTTACAGTTAGTTAATCGCTGCCTTTAGCAGTCATAGGGTCGCTGATTCGTTGCACTTTATTGGCATGAGTTTGAGCCGGTGGAACTGCCTACGCTTTTTCATGAGCATCTCCTTCTTTATACATTTCAACCTTTCAGTGTTAACCACCCGGTTGTCGTAGTTGTAACCGCAAAACTATTCCCCAAAGTAGTTTTTAGGGAATGTTGTGGGAGAGGTAGTCCCTGGCCGAATAAAAATCCGAGTCGTTCAGACATAAAGACCCGAGTCTCGCGGGAACTATTGAATTTTAGTCCCCTCTTACGACAGGCAGGGGGAGTGTTAACCCTGGTACAACAATGCGATAATCGAATAGCCTCAATGTTGACGTCATAGGCACCGCTGCTATGAATTGGATGCCTTCGTGGGGTCGCTGTTCGGAACTTCTCTGCTTTTTTAACTGCCCTCCACCCTCCCCCCAATTTCAAATATATAAAACAAAAACGTTTCTGCTAGTCCGTTACTCGAATTGTGCTTTGTAACTGTTGAAGCGATTTTCAGCCGTGCTCTTCTCTCAATTTCTGGTATGCGACTTGATGTTTTCCCAACAAATGGAGGGACGCACAGAACTCCGAACGACAAATGGGTTTTTATGAAAAGCTTTTATTTCATGACAGAAATAGACAAGTATGGCTTGAAATTCCCTTCGGAGGGGCGATTTTAGTTAAAAAAATTTATAATTTTACAGATTGCCCAAACCAAAACTCTAACCCTGGTAATGTTAACCACTGGGCAATGGCACTTCTAAGAAGCACTTCGCCACCTTCATTTCACTAAGGCTGATGGGACTTGCCATGGATCTTCCTCACCAAAGCGGTGAATTTTTTTCGGTAAAACTTCTTTGATAGCCGAGTCACAACGGATTCGCTAGTAATTGCAAAGCTGATGACTTTTCATAACCTTGCCCCATCGGCGGAAGATCAGTTGATTAATTTTTATTCAAATTGAAAACAAAAACTTTAAATTTTCAATTAAAATTTTGAACATAAAATTACCCAAAAAAACTTAACAGAATTATCCTAATAAATATCAGCAGCTCAAATATAATTCAATTAATATAATAAAGCGACAATTTCTCCCCTAAGTCCGTTACTTTCCTGCATATTAAATGTACTTTAATTCCT